>CATIWM010724266.1:0-11789 GCA_949671775.1 Mallotus repandus
TACATATATATATATATATATATATATATATATATATGTATAGATTTGACTGGAAAAAAAAATGATTCCAACTTATCCATTTAATTCTCCAATAATGTAGTTTTTTTTTTTTTTTTTTTTGAGAGAAGTGGAATTTGTATCTTATAAGTACGATATATTTGCAATAATCAAGAAGTATTAGTAGGAGAGGTTTTGAGTTATCTATTTATATACATAAACTTAAAACAAAATTTTCCTGACAGTAATTAGATTGACATCCGATTTAAAACAATTTGCAAAATTGCCACCTTTTGGTTCTTTGTTCTTTCACCCTCTTATTTCTAAGAAATTGCATGGCTGCCACTGACCTTCCTTTTTCATTGCTGTGCACGTTGAGCTTATGAAAAACGACGCCATTTGATGGAATTTTTTTTTTGGCATCACACAGTGAGGAAAGCGTCGTCGCTTTGTTGCCCTTCTGCAGCCCTTTTTTGTGTAAATTCTCCTTCTTTTGCTTTTAGTAGCCCAATTGTTACAGGCCACCGACTGTGTACCACACCACACCATCCATGCATTTAGCTCAAGAGTCCTTCTTCTTTCTCCAGGACAGGAGCAGCAGATCCACGAAAAAAAAGAGTGAATATTGTTTTATATTTCAGAAACCAAAATTGGGAGTACTTTCTTTGTTTTTGTGGGCATTTTCTTATGGAGTCTACTCTAACATTTAAATTTTTTTTTTTACAATATCAAATTATAATAAGACAAATGTAAAATTAAATAATAAAAATAAAGTGGGAAGTAAGAAGCCGGGATAAATTTAAATATTTAATTTTTAAATATTGTATATATATTATATATTATTATAGTAATACAAAATAAAATAAAATTTTATACAATTGTAATATTATAAATAATTATAAAATATTTTAATTTGTATGTTAAAATTCACAAAGTTTCTCCATTTAATACTTCCAATATTCGATTGTTAAAATGTTTATTATGAACTTTTTTACATTTTTTTTATTTTGGCAATTTGCATTTATCAAATTTGAATGTAATGCATAATACTTTGTCTATTATGTACAATTTTTATATTATTTAATTTTCATTTCATATTATTGTCATAATCGAAATATTTTATCATTATTCATGATGGAGCGCGGGGTGAACTTCCTCGTTTTACATAAAGGTGTAACAAACATATTAATTCAGTTCAATTGAATTTTAATTATTCTCATAATTCAATTTACTTGAAAAAAGGAAAATAAGATATTTTAAAATAAGATTTTGTGTAATTTTAGAATTATGTTTTAGCATTATAATTTAAGAATTATGAGATTTATTATACACTGTCATTTTTTAATACCAATGAGTACAAAAAAATAGGTATGTAATTTTGCTACCTTTTTAATTTTAAATATATATATTTATAGTAATGCCTGTAGAATAATCAACCTTACCAAAAAAAAAAATCAGGGGATGAGATTTGGTTAGAAAAGGAAGTTAATTGTGAGTTGTGAGTGATCACATGCGACCGTGTTCATTACATTCCAATATGTTGTCACTATGTTTCATTTTAAATATCAAAAGAACACAAAAATGAACACATAATGACACAATTATTTCTTTAAAAATAACAAATCAGTGTAAGTATCTCCGGGGACATTATCATTCAAGGGTTGGTATATGAATTTTTTAAATTGCTTCTAATTTTTTTAAAAAAATTAAAAGAATTTTTGAGAAAACAATAATTTTTTTTAAAAATCTACTTTTGAAAGCACAATTTTTTTTTTAAAAAGGATAAAAATTTAGTAGGTGATAATTTTTTTGAGGGATAGTAGGTGATACTTATAGAGTTAAAATTATTGATATTAATTATAAATAATAGAGGATTTTTATTTGATGAAGGTTTCCTAGTCCTTTTAAGTAGGTTGTTGATGCTGGTCTCAAAAAAAAAAAAAAAAAAGTAGGATGTTGATGCATTAGGAATAAATTCAATCTTATCAAATTATTCAGCCTAACAAAACTCTATGAATTTCTTATGGATAAGCTACCCATATAAATGCAGAGTTGAATAGCTATAGAAGTATAAATTATCTTTTTAAAAAAATTAAATAATTCATTCATAAAATATTTTACTTCTACTTAAAATATTATCCATCGATCGATCCACCAAAATATTTTAAATAATTAATACATACTAGTCGTATATCTTCGCAACACACAAACCATTTATTAATAAATTATTTATTTACATTTTAATATATTTTATTAGTAAAATTTTTTAATTATATGATAAATATATATAATAAAATTTACATAGAGGGTTTATATAGATTGAAAAATAGTGTAATAAAATTTTTTAGCATAAATAAATAGTATAATAAATTATTATTAATAATATAATAAATAGGATAGAGATTTACTCTAAAATTTATTGATGTTACACATAAAGTTTTAGAAGTAAATACCAAAATATAAAAATAGTTATAAATTTAATTTTTGTTAACATAATTTTTTAGTTATAATAAGATTAGTTTTTAAAATTATCATATTAGTATTAGAGCATATATAGTAGTGTTTTAGTTGAAAACTAATCCTAAATAATTATTATATTATTATACTTTAATTTTTTTTTAAAAATAAAATTTCCAAAGGTGTGAAAAAAATATTTGAGTGATTTAAGGTAGAAAAATATGTAGTATATAAATATTTTTAGAATTTGAGTAGTATTAAGATATATATAATAGTGTTTTAGTTACAAAATAATACTAAATAAATATGATAAATATTTTATTTTTAATAAAAAATTAGAATTTTTAATAATTTGATACATTAGCTTTTAGAGTGAATACTCAAACATGAGATAAAAACTTGTTAAAATTTCGGCTTAATGACTTTAAAACTCAGGATTTAATATATATGTTTCTCCAATTTTGGGTTTTGGGTGCGTGCCAAAAGATTGTTGATTGCGAGTGTGCTAGAGGAAAAATTTCTCAAAATAAGACCTGACTTCTTTTCAGACAATTGTGGATTCCCAATCTCTTTTACCACAATTTGATTGGATTTCAAGCAGATGAAAATTAATTTGTAAATAAAAGAGACAATTTGAACACTTGAAAGGGAAATTGTATTGATTTGAGAGCTTAATACAAAAATAAAGCAAACAATGCTTATAGTAAACTAAAGACAATGATTAGCTAATGATTCTAAATTGATGTAGATGTAGTAGATGTTGTTGTAGATCCTCTCTGATCTGTGTCTTCCCTTGCTTTTATAGATGATTTCCTTGCAAGCTACCCATTCAATTAATTCATCAGTAATTCTTCAATAACTCAAAAGTCTTTCCATTTACTGCAGGAATAAATTCACGTACTCTTACTCTCAGACTTCTTCTCCAAGTTTTCCCCAAGACATTCTTATCTGGAATCTCTAGAATCTTCCTCTTCATCAATGCCCAACTATTCAAGGGTCATCCATCCGTGTAATCCACTTCCTCAAGCAAGCAACTCCTTAGTAATAAACTCTATTTTCAGAACCTTATGTAGTTGTACTAATTATGGACTGTGTACTGGGCTTTTTCACTCATTTTGGACTTCAAAAATTCAATTAAATCAAATTAGTCAAAGACCTTAACATACTTCAAAAAATTTCAAATATGACACAAACGATGCCCTCCACATGTGATTAGCTTGGGTAATCCAATGCTAATTCACATGTGAAATAATAGTCATATTTATGCAGCTTAAACTCTTATGACAAAAAACTCTCATAAGAGTTTATCAAATACAATAATGAATTAAAGAGAATTTTGAGCTTAATTGAAAGCTTGAGAATGTATAAATGAAAAACAAGTTTTTTTTTCCTTCACCTTTAAATGATATTCAGAGGTTATATTTATAGTTGAGCAATTCAATTATAGCTGTTAGAAACAAAATTTTGTTTCTAACAAATTCAAACTTCATTTGAATGAAATTTGGACTTTTAGCCTGCATTTTCTCTGGTCCCGGTCGTGATCACACTATCCCGGTCGGAATATTAAAAAATATATCCATTATAGCCATTATGTTTGAAGTCTTCAATGATCCCAGATGTGACTGCCTTAATCCCGGTCGGGATCACACTGGTCCCGGATGGGACATTGGCCCGGGATATGTTCTGGAAGATTTCTTCAATTTGGTGCAATTTTGGTCCCGGTCGGGATCATGACTTTTAGCCATTTAAGACGATCTAATAAGCCTTATAATTTTTCATAAAAGTTTTAGCTATTTGTCTTATATTTCCATAGAACTTTGAATCACTTTAATTGGACATCTTTAGCTCAAGATATTGTTGAAATACTAAGAGCTACTCAAATTAAAATGAAAATTGCATATGTTGATTTTAACTGAAGATTTATAGACCCAAATGAATTTTGATTTTGACAATTAAGATCAATTTGGAAAGCTTGTGATGTATAATTCAAATGTTAAGAAGATAACTTTCTCATTATAAAAGTCTAAGACTTCCAAAATCTTCCTGGAATCCCGAAGGTCGATTTAGCCCAAAAGCACGCTTAACTTCATTTTCATTTCCATGATAGTCCTAGCTTATACACACTTAAAAAAAACATATTAAATGCTCAAAATCAAGTTTGTTAAGATCAAAATTGAGATTGATTATTGCTAAGGTCAACACCTTCTTTAGCCTTCTGCATCAGGGACTCCCTTTTGTTGGTGGATTATCTGTAGCTTTAGGCCTGAATTTGACCTTAGCATTAGGTTGGATCTTCTATTCTTCAAATGCCCTTTGTCTTTGCAGTCTTCCCTTCTGAGTACGAGTCAATGGCAGAGAGAATTTCCTGTGATCCTTCCTTTGCCACTGCTTGTTTGGTGAAGCAGACCATGGCACCATAAATCTGGGTTGTACAGGCCTCTCATCTTCCATTGGCCTGTTTTTATCGTTGCTTTTGAATGAATTTGGATCAGGTGGCCTTTTATCTGATGGTAAAAATTTATTGTTAAAAATTGGCCTCCAATGACTTTTGAACCTATTTGGATTCATATTGGAAGGGTGAGCCGCCTTTTCTTTTTCTTTGATTTTCTTTTTTAGACCCACCTTGATAGATTTGGTCAATGCTACTGAAGAAAGTGAATTTTCCTCTATCATATATGTCTTATTCTCTACATTCAGGTTCACTTCCACCTTTGGGGATTAAGGAGAAGGTGAATGGACTTGGTGCATCAACATTTAACCTTGAGGAACCATTGTTTAGTCTTGTAGAATTGGTTGTTCCTTAGATGTAATGTCACCTTCTGTGTTTTTTTTCTAATCCCTGGGGAATTAGTTCCTGTTCCTCGGGAAGTAATGCTTGAGCTTGAGGAATTGATTGTTCGTTATGTGTACTTCCTATGCTTTGCTTTTTTTCCCTGGGGATTCAGTTCTTGGCCCTGGGAAAAATTCATTTGGGTTTGAGGATTTGACATATAACCCTGAGGAAAATTGCCCCCCGTGCCTTTTTCTTGATAAATAACCTTCTGGTCATGAATTTCAGATGGTGGACTTGAATTTAACCTGCTATTATCATCATAAATCTAGCCTCCTTTAACATTTGGTTTAGTTCAATGTCCATATTTCTTTTGAATCGCCACTTTTGGTGCAGAATTTTGATTTTTCAGTTTGAAAAATTTTTCATTTACTTTAGCAAATGAATTATTCATCTCTTGCACAGTTTTCTGCACAGCATTGAGTTTTTGCAAAGAGTCTTGGAGAGAACTCTTTATTTGCAAAATTGAGTTATGCATCCCCATGAGAATATTAATGCCTTCACTAACAATAGTATCAAGGATCTTTAAATTTTGGCTTGAATAGTCAAAATGTGCCTCAGTCCAAGAATGATCATGAGGCATCAAGTCTTTATTAGCAGTGATATTCAAATTTTGGCCTGAATAGCCAAAAGGTGCCTCAGTCCAAAAGTGGTCTTGAGGCATCAAGTCTTCATTCCAGAAATCACTTGGGTTTACAGGTGAATTGTTGGTCCAGTAACCAACTTCAAAAAATTCTTCTTCAAATCCATTCATCTTTTTGAAACATGTCCCACTAGGCATGCCAAAAGATTATTTCTTCAATTTTTGCGTTTTGGGTGCGTTCCAAAAGATTGTTGGTTGCTAGCGTGCCAGAGGAGAAATTCCTCAAAATAAGACCTGACTTCTTTTCAGACAATTGTGGATTCTCAATCTTTTTCACCATAATTTGATTGAATTTCAAGCAGATGAAAATTAATTTGTAAATAAAAGAGACAATTTGAACATTTGAAAGGGAAATTGTATTGATTTGAGAGCTTAATACAAAAATAAAACAGACAACGCTTATAGTAACCTAACGACAATGATTAGCTAATGATTCGAAATTGATGTAGATGTAGTAGATGTTGTTGTAGGTCCTCTCTGATCTGTGTCTTCCCTTGCTTTTATAGATGATTTCCTTGCAGGCTACCCATTCAATTAATTCTTCATTAATTCTTCAACAACTCAAAAGTCTTTCCATCTACTACAGGAATAAATTCACATACTCTTACTCTCAGACTTCTTCTCCAAGTTTTCCCTAAGGCATTCTTATCTGGAATCTCTAAAATCTTCCTCTTCATCAATGCCCAGCTATTCAAAGGTCATCCGTCCGCGTAATCCACTTCTCTAAGCAAGCACCTTCTCAGCAATAAACTCTATTTCAGGAACCTTTTGCAGCTGCACTAATTATGGATTGTGTACTGGACTTTTTCACTCATTTTGGGCTTCAAAAATTCAATTAAATCAAATTGGTCAAAGACCTTAACATATTTCAAAAAATTTCAAATATGACACAAACAATATATATAGATATAGATAAAACATTTTTAATAGTCATTTAGTATTATTTTTTAACTAAAACACTATTATACATATTTTAATACTACTCAAATTCTAAAATTATGTATATATTACGTATTTTTCTACCTTAAATCACTCAAAATATTTTTTCTAAACAATTAAAAAATTTTAAAAATTATAGTAATTACTTAATATTATTTTTTTAACTAAAACACTATTATACATACTTCAATACTAATTTAATAATTTTTTTATTTAAAAAAAAAAACTAATTTAATAATTTAAAAAATAAATCTTATTATAACTAAAAAATTATGGCAACAAAAATTAAAGAAAATAAAATTAATGTAATTTATTTTATTTAGTTATTATTCCATTCAAATTGTTTATATCATTTTATTTTACAGTCCGCGCCCTAAAATCATTAAACCAAAAATTTGACAAATGTTCACCTTCATATTTGAGTATTGACTTAAAAAGCTAATGTGTTAAGCTATTAAAAATCCTAATTTTTTTATTAAAAATAAAACATTTTTAATAGTTATTTATTATTATTTTTTAACTAAAATACTATTATACATATTTTAATACTACTGAAATTCTAAAATTATGTATATATTATGTATTTTTCTACCTTAAATCACTCAAAATATTTTTTCTAACCCATTAAAAATTAAGAAAATTATAGTAATTACTTCATAATTTTTTTAACTAAAACACTATTATACATACTTCAATACTAATTTAATAATTTTTATTTAAAAAAAACTAATTTAATAATTCTAAAAACAAATCTTATTATAATTAAAAAATTATGGCAACAAAAATTAAAGAAAATAAAATTAATGTAATTTATTTTATTTTTAATTTATTGAGTTATTATTCCATTCAAATTATTTATATCATTTTATTTCACAGTCCGCGCATCGCGCGGATTCACGACTAGTTCTAATTTAATTGAAAGTATATTTTCTATTTTAATTAGATTAACTTTTATCTAAAAAAATTAAATTATTTAAAATGTAATTCTAATTTGATTGAATGTATGTTTTTTATTTTAACTAGGTAAGCTTTTATTTAATGTCTAATAAAAAATAAATTTATTAATCTTTTATTAATAATTTTGTTAAATTAACAATAAAAATTTCATGACAAGAAAATATGCAAACTCAATCGAGGAAAACCATAAAAATCTCATTAAGGGCCACAGATCCCATTAAGAACAAGAACTACAGATTCAACAATTTCAATCACAATGAAAAATAAAATCAAGTAAATAAAATAGAAATAGAAAAACCACTGATCACAAAGGTAATCGACGGTGGACAAGATGAAAGTTTTAAGAAGATATCAGTCACTAAGAAAAAAAAGAAAAAAGAGGTAGCTAGAAATTTTTTTAATTAATCCTTTTTGAAATTGTCCGAGTAGAATTATTAAAATGAAATTCATTTATTCTATGTTTGGGTATTGGATATTTTATTAATTTAGATTAAATTTTTATTTGATAATTATGTGAATTAAAATAAACTTGTAATAAATTTAGAAAATCAATCGATAAAAATTTGAAATAAACTCAATTTAAAATTTTTATATTTGAAACAAATTTGTTAAGATAGTATCTAGCTATAGCTCCATCCAAATTTCATTGCTACCTGATCATCATTCTTGGGAAATTTAAGAGCCAAGAACTGAAAACAACATCCCAGTATAAAAGGAAAAGTGATGTACAATTTCGTCGAAGATCTCTCACCGCAATATTTTCCAATTTTCCATCCATGTAATTGTTTATAAGCATACAATATGCCTAGAGAAAAAAAAAATCTCTGCAACGCAGAAATAAAAGACTAAAATCTACTATGGGTAGGGAAGGATCTCTTTGAATTTCTCATATACCATATCGAACAATGAAACCACAGTTTCATAGTTCCAATGATCAAACGATCCACTAACCCCTCATTACAAGCCAATGTGTTGATCATAGTTTCTTCGGACCTTCTTGTCATAGATTTCAAATTCAATAAAAAAAAAAAAAGTTTCTCATATATCTTTCAATTTCATTTCATCAGTGAATTTTACAATACAATAAAATTTTCAACAAAAGACCATTGCAAGAACCGTATAACTTAGCAGAATAGTAAGTACGTTGAGTAGAGATATTCATGCTTGTTTCAACTATGTACTTGTAGCCCTAATAAATTAAAGAAAACGCATGACGGAAATATATTACTTATATATAAAGAAAAAGATATGAAATTGCTAGCGAGTGAGTAGTTATGCAGTAATTTTTTTTCAAGGACATCTATGATGTGTAGTTAATTATACTTACATGTAATAACAGATCCAACAATTTAAATTAGAGAGATAAATTTTCAATTTTTTTAAATAAGAAAATTACATATATACATTAAATTTAATTTATCAGTGAGAGGAAACCAATTAAATTTCTGGGAGACAAAAATATAAATTTTGAAAAACTGAAATATAATTTAATTGATTAGGAGGGCAGTAGCCCCTCCTTCCCCTGCCTTCTGGCAAGCAGTTCTGCCTCTGCATACATAAAGCAAATTAATTACACATAACTAACATGTATGTATATTACACACATGAGATGGATAATATGATTTAAATGGAGAAACAAGCAAGAAAGCTTCCAGTTGCAAAATGGGATTGGGTGAAAATTGAGCAGTGGATCCAAATGAAAGAAAATGAGCTATGTAATATGTTGGTATCCAAATGTTTATGGGGTCAGTGGTGTATTTGATGAGATTGAGAGTTTGGTATTCCAGCCCACAAGACTGGAAAATCATTTGATATGAAGATTGCAAATTGATGAGATTTTGACGTAGACAAATTAAATTAGAGCTTGTTGGAATTGATTATTCAAAAATAATTAATTTTCTTTTGCTTACTCTTTTACGGATTGTTTATTTAAATTAAGGTCATGCAATTAATTCTACCCATCATAATAAGTTAATTAGCAAAGTCATAAACTATCACCACAAAGTCATGTGATCATCTCATATATGCATAATACTTATCATGATTACGTTCATTACCCTTTTTTTTAAAAAAAAAAAATTATATAAACTAAATTTTGATGAACTTACAAAAGAGTAGCTTTCTCATTTTAAATTGATGATAACAGAAAATGAATTATATACCTTAAAATATTATTTTAAAAAAATTACTATTTAACTACTTTCTAATGTTAATTACTTTGATTGTTAGATTTATTCTTAAAAAACATAATACTTTTGTAATTTATATTTTTCATTCCTTAGGATTCTCTTAACATGTGTTATTAGTTTTTTATGTCTCTTTTGTCTTATATTAAAATACTTAATTAATAAAAATTTTAATTTTTTTACCGGTGAGGTTGAATGATTTTATCAATGATTCAGATTTGAGTCCCTCTCTTCTCTCCCTTATTGTACTAAGTTCAAAAAAAATAAGAACTCAAGAATTTTTCAGAAATTATAACATGTTAAAAATCTATTTAATTTAGAAAAAAAAAAAAAATAAGGACAAGTGCTTTCAGAAGAAGATAAAAATTATGATAAAATGAAAACTAGTCCTATGACCCTGTCCTGTCAGAAGCATATATTCTCTTGCGTAATTTCTTTTGGTTTTGGTGTTCAAATTGAAATTGGCATTGTATTTCGTTCAAAAAAAAAAAAAAATTGGCATTGTATTTTCTGTTAAAAAAAAATTAAGGCATTGTATATCTTAAAAATTGTCTGCATTCACCTTTGACCTACTGAGATGATTATTATGCATACAAGGGTTTTCAAGTAGAAATTATGTTAAACTCTTTATCACTAACAATAACAATAAGAATTTATGACATTAGTAAATTATATGAGTAAAAATTGTAATCTTGTTGTCCATCATTTGGCCAAATGGGATTCTTCTCTAGTAAATGAATTAGTCATGCTGGAATGGTGGCTTCTAGCTTTGTAACAGCTGATGCTGTTTTTCTTGTTTAATATATTATCCTTTCCTAGAAAAACAATAACAACAAGAATTGATAACATTAGTAAATTAGTTTTTGGTCCTGTTGTATCAATTAAATTTTATGTTTTATGTTTTATGATTAACTCTTAATTAATCACGTTTTTTATGTTTAGCAACCAGGTTTGAAAATAAATGACAAACATAATTAATAAAAAAAACATAATTTTATTATTTGTCATATAAAGACTTCATTTTTTAAAAAATAAAACAATGATGTAATAACATAATGTTTTAATGATAAAATATATATATATATATATTTTAATATTTAATTTTTTTACTTTAAATTGTTAATATTGAAAACTTATTAATTTTTAACTAATTTAATTCGATCCAAGTAAAACTATAAGAATGATAAAATTATCATAATTTTTTGTTTACATGTATTTATTAGTGAAAACCAAAATACGTTGTTAAACAAAAGAACAAGCATTTGAATTCAAACTTGGATTTCACACACACTACATACGCAACAACAAAACTAGGGAATAGTGATCCCGGAATTTTGAAGTCAATGGAGGAAGGCAGCCAGAATAGGGAAATTAGAGGAAGTATAATTCTGTTATCTGGGCTGAATTTTATGAGGCAACCAGCATTGGCCAAATCCACATCAATGCATCAACTCTTACAACACTTGTCACATTCTCACTTCATGTCCTACCCATTTCCACGAGCATGTGAGCCTAGCCAACCAACCAACCAATCAATCAATATAATTGTTGTGGATTTGAGGGTTTTTTTTTTTTTTTTTTTTGAACAAAGGATTTGAGTTGATAGTCAGTTCTTTATATATTCTCTATTTGCTCATCTCATCATAAGTTACCAAAAGCCATTTCTCATTTCATCAACTTGCTTTATTGAGAGCCCCTCAACTTGGTAAATCTATAAAATTAGGAAATTTCTTACTTATTTTTTTTATACCTCAACTATAAGTATTTAGAATTTACTAAA
>CATIWM010724296.1:0-24435 GCA_949671775.1 Mallotus repandus
CAAAAACCCAGCAAACAAAACCCAATTTCACATTAAACTTAAAGAAAAAAAAAAAACAAACCCAAAAAATACCCACAAAACCGAACTGAAAACCCACCAAGAATCATAAAACTCCCAGACAAACGCAGCTCAAAAAAAAAAACAGTTATACAGTTGAACCATCACCAACCATGACCGTTAAACTTTTTTTTTTTTTTTAAAAGATCAATTAGCTACATGAACAGTACTTCAAAGCTACAAAAATTCACCTGCTACTACATAAAGTTTACAACTTTCAGAAAAAAATAAACTAACAGACTAAATCAAGAATTCTCTGAAGATCATATGTACCTGTGAAGCTTGAAAAAAAAAAAAACTAATAAGAGACTTTGTTTCTCTATCCTGAGCTGTCTTATAATTAAACAAAAAAAAAAGACCAAAAAGAAAAGACTTTGGTTTTTTTTTTTTTTTTTTAACTTCCACGAACGGTCGAGACACAGCCTATGTCGGTTCTGTTTGTAAGGATGAACGGCTGAGATTAAATATTGATGAACCGGTAGAATTTTGCCACGTGGATGTTTTACCAGCTCAGCGTGACGCGTTGACACGTGCTGGCTCCTAGAACGAGCGCTGGTTTTAGAAGGAAGAGCAGGTGACTATTGCTATTACACTCTCCTTCTTTGGCGTGTGTGAGTTATACACTTATTATTATTATTATTATTATTATTATTTATTTTTCTCTTCTCATCTTAATTATTAATTACTTGTTAAAAAATAATTTTTTCAGTCATTTAGCTCATACTCCAAAATCATAATCAATGTAAAAAGAAATTAAAAATAAAATAAAAATTTAACAAAATATTTGATTTACAAGAAAGTCAAAATCAAAATTAATTTTATTTGTATATAAAAATATATTAAATAATAATTATTAGAAATTTATATATTTTATTTTATTACTTCAAAAAATGTTATATTTTATAAATTTTAATAATATATAATAATATTTAAAATTTTAACTAATTTATAATTAATTTAATTTAATTTTATAAAAATCATATAAAAATAATAAGTAATTTTTATTAATGACCCATTTTCATTTGAAATTTTAGTGAATCAAATACTAAAAATCCAAATCAGTTAGTCCGATTTCTATTCACCTTTTTTTTTCATAAAACAAGCAACCTCTTAGTTGCTACTTAAATACCAATCATGGTCTCCAACAAAACAAAACAAAACATGATTTAAATATGTTTGACAAAATTTGAGAGTTTTTTTACTTGATAATTTTTTTATTTTATGGTTTAAGCTCATTAGATATTTTATTAAACAAATAATCAATAATATAATAAGTAATAACTTATTTGATCAGTTAATAAATCTTACATATTTTAAGATACATTTTTATTTATACTTAAATTAATATTAAATAATAAAAATATGTTTATGTATTAATTTTCTATTTTAAAATATATTAACTTATTATTTTATAATTGAAACCCTAACCTCCTATTTTTCTCTCAACTTTCATTCCTTTTTATTTTCTAGTCGCTCATCTTCCTTAAATAAGGAGGGATGATTTTTTGTCATTCTTAAGTAAAAATCACCCATTTATACATCTTTTTATTAATTTATTTTTTAAATAAGTGATTATTCCATATAAATTTAAGTTTTATTTTATTTTTCGTGATTTCGTCATTTTATTGCGGCGTTTGGTTTTCGTCGTCTTGTAACGACGTTTTATTTTCCATCTTGTTGTGGCTTTTTCTTTGTGTGGACGATTCAGACAAACAAAGTATATTCAATCAGATAGAAACAACAAATCAGATTATAGTTGTCAGTATATTGCAGAACTGAAGTAATAAATATTCTAGTCACTATAATATTATTAAATTTGTAGATTTTGAGCCGATTTATTATATGTTGTTTTATCTTTTATGATTTTTAGCGAACTCGTATTTGTATTTCTATCGATATATTGCTAGTTTGAATCAATAGAATTATTTTTCTTTTCAACAAAATATATTAACTTCATTTATACATGTATATATATTATTTTTTAAGAAAGAGATAATGTTTATTGGATTTTTTTATTTAATATTGTTTCATGTTTTTTTTGAACGAAATAAATTATGAACATATTGTTTTATGTTTTTAATATTGTTTCATATTATTTCATGTTTAGAAAAATAAATTACGTATGAGTTGAATTTATTTTTTTAAACTATACAAAACACACATGTTAAAAATAAAACATACTCTTTCACAAAATTACAATAATTTTACAAAAGCATGATATAATTGATATACATACGCTTATAATTAATATAAGATTTAAAGTAACCAGCCCACTCTTTAGTTCTCGTTCATTCTTTAGTTTTTATAAATGAAGACACCACACTACACATACAGTAAATACATTAACTTTTTTAAAAATAATACAAAATGTACATAAATTGGGAATAATACATACTCCACAAAATAATAATTTTGGAAAAATATGTTAATCAAATCCATTGGCACTCTACAAATTAATGTGATATTCTAAAGGATCAATCCACACTTTTGCTTGCATGAATGAGTTAAACTTGATAAAATGAGATTTAGTTTATAAATTCACTTATGTATTTTAAATAAAATGGCTAATTAGTTTAAATAAAATTATGATAAATATTTGTTATAAGAATAAGAATAAGTATAAAAAACACATTATAATTTATCATTTTTTCGTTTTTGAGCTTGTAATTTTTTAGTAATATTTCAGTATCTTGTGATATTTTGTTTTAGCAAATTTAGGTTAATTTCACTAGCACCGTTAATTATGATGTCATTAATGTTAACGTGTTTATGTAGAAATCGATGTAGGTGCTAACGAGCTGACATAAATACCGATGGTAGCATTCATATAATCACAGTTAATTTTATTAGTAAATTTCATTTGAATTTACTAACCGTAAATATTATAAGATAATGAAGTTTCATGAAAAAATTATAGGGTCAAAAATAAAAAACAGGTACTTTTTTTTTTTCCGTGTGCTTATCTCAAAAAAAATGCATGTTCTTTTTATTTTGACGCGCGTGTATCAAGGTCAAAAACTACCCAACATGCTGATTTTGGATTGGACTCTTCAATACAATCTCAAGAAGTTTGAATAAATAAATAAATAGGACCCAAATGGCTAGAAAAAGAGTTTGAAGATATTAAAAAACAATAAAAATGTGAAAGTTGATCTACAAAGTAATATAGACTAAAGAGCATACAAAAAGAAAAACACATTATTTCTCACACAAACTTGATTTATTTGCATGAATGGCTCATAAGAAATTGGAAGATTTTCAAAACAAAAATTCTATAAAAGACCTTTATACAAAAAAATATCCACAATAGTTTTCTGTCATTCTATAAATGATTAGGTAGGTAAATAAAATGTAGATTTTTTTTTGAACTTTTATTATTGTAAAAAAAATTGTTAGGTTGGTAATCAAATTGTAGACTTTTTTTTTTTTGATATATGCAGATCACCATAGTTTATTTTAGCATTTATCTTATTGTAAATTTTCTATCTACTTGACTACTTTAAATAATGTAAATTCAATCATTTTTTAATTTTACTATAGTTTTTAATTTGCAAATTTTAAATTGATAATAATTTTATTATACAATATGTTAAGTCAAAAATTATTATACAATATGTTAAGTCAAAAATTAATTAAATTTTTGCTAAGTAGGTTATTTTATTTTTTTAAAGAAAAGTTATACAAAAATTATAATTTTTATAATTAATCATCATCCGCCCATCATTTTATAATTCTAAAAACTCAAAAGTATAAAAGTCAAAACGCTTACTGCACAGCAAGGAAACTGGGGCCATAGGCATAGGCCTAATAAACACCAATCAACCATGCGTATAAATATGGTAAATCCATCATCAAACCCATTAGCTATAACTATTTATTCTATTAAACCCTTATTATTTTATTACATTATATTACGATTCTATATTCTTATTTGTGTAGCTATTGAGGACCAATTTGATAGACCCACTAACAATATTAAGTACTGCATATAAAACTAATATCATCAAGAATTAAAATAAAAGCATATGAGCTTAATACAATATAATGAAAAAAATAAGGGCTTAATAGAATAAATCCAATAAATTTAGGAGCTTCATAATGGATTTTACCTTATTTTTATATGCAATACTTAACACCACTTAGTAAGACTGTTAAAAAAGTCCTCAATAGCTACTTAAATAAAAGTATAAGGGTTCAATATAATACAATAAAAGAATAAGGGCTCAATAAAATAAATCCAGTAAGTTCATGGGCTTCATAATGGATTTTGCCTATAAATATATACATG
The DNA here is from genome assembly GCA_949671775.1 of Mallotus repandus. Classification (NCBI taxonomy): domain Eukaryota; kingdom Viridiplantae; phylum Streptophyta; class Magnoliopsida; order Malpighiales; family Euphorbiaceae; genus Mallotus; species Mallotus repandus. Next base: position 4,346 of record CATIWM010724296.1, read on the forward strand.
GAAGTCTCATGTATATATCCATGAGAGTTTAGCTCAAGAGTATGGGTGTAAACTAGCCGAGCCGCTCGTGAACAGTTCGATGTTCGCTTCGATAAAAACTTATTTGAGCTCGTATAAGTTTAATAAATAAAATGAGTTCAAGTTATAAAATTGTGCTAGTGAAGCTCGCAAACAAAGTTGAATAGAAACTTGTGAGTCATCTCGTAATTTTAATGTTTAGTAATTTAATTATATATATATATATATATATATAATATAAATTCGTGTCGTAAAAAAATATTATTAGAATAATATTATCATTTTTATTAAATATATTGTAATTTATTTAATAAATAATTTATTTTTAATTTTTAATGTATAATTTTAATTTATAATTTATATTTTTAATAATTTCTTTAGGTTCGTTTAAACTTTCAAATAGCTCATGAACACCAGGTGGAATAACGAACTGGCTCCATTATAAATGAACAAAGCCTAAATTAGATAAAGTTTAGTTTGACTCGGTTCAATTACATCCCTATTTAAGAGGTATTTGGGATGCATAATCACCATACAATACTTCATTTTTTATCCTGGCCAGAAAGAATAAACAAAATAAGATGGATATTGTTAAAAAAACAAAATAAGATGTATATAGTCAATTAATTATTAGAATCAAGGATAGAATATTATTTTCATTTAGTCGATGTTATGAATTCAAACTATAATATATATAATCGTAACGAATTAGTTCTTGAAGAACGTTTATTGTTCTTATAATTTTATCTGAATCAGACTAAATTAATTAAAATTTATTATATTTTAAAAATCAATAGTCTAAAAAAAATAATAAAAGAATGCATATGAATTTTACACAAATCTCAATAATTAACTTAAATAGCGAGACAATTTAATTTTTAAAGTCAGTATTTAAAAAAATAAATTTTTTAATTATATTAAATCTATATAATGCATTAGATTAATGTAGAAGATACTTTTTAAAAAAAAATAATCAAATATTAAAATAATAAAATCACTAATAAAACAATAACAAGAGAGGTAGAAATGAAATGTTTTTGACTAAGTTTGACTTGATGAGCTTAAATTCATGAAAATTAAAATGTGCCAAAAGCTGACAAAATACATTAAATCTAAAAAGGTTAAAGAAGTTAAAAGTTGACAATAGAAGAGGAAGATGCCTTCTGCTCCTAGGATACATGTAAGGCATGTATTTCAAGCCTACTATAGTTGACCAATGCCTTGTTGTCCCCTTAATTGCAACAATTAGTATTTTATGATTTTATTTTCATATGTAGGGGCTAAAGCTAATCTTTAGCTTTGTGCACAACACATGAAAGGATGAAATTGAATTGTTAAAAAGTTTTTTTTATCATGAAAGAATATGGACATTTTTTGCCAACATTACATGGGCTTATAACCAAGTGTTGAATTTTTAAGTATTGAAAGTCATTTTAACCATTAGATCATGCTGACCTAGACTTTTTATTCTAGGCTGAATTCAATGGATGTGCATGGAATCAAAGCATAAGCTACACTTACATGTTCCAAATTTGATATTGATGTGAGGAAAAGTTGAAAGTTTCTGAGAAAATAAGATTAAAAAAAGAAGGAAATTGAAGCCTATTTTACGTGGACCAAAACAAGAATGGAAAAGTTGAAGGCAATTCAGATGGTCCACATCCACAGCATATAAGAAAAGCTTATTGAGTATTGATCTTGTAATTAGCACCATTAACAAATGGATAATGTTTGATTACCAAAAATCTCGCTTCATTTTATTTTGCTCATATAAAAAGGGTTTTCAAGAGAACACTAAATTGGGCAGTTACCATATGGCATTTGTTTTAAGGGACAAATGGCACCGACTCTTAGAGTGTATTTTGTACAAATAAATTTCATAAAATTTTATGAAATTCATTTGCAAATTTAAATGATATATGTTTGGTTTAAATGATTTTTTTATGAAATTCATTTGCAATTTCAAATTTTTAAATTTGTGGAATTGGTTATAACTAAACCAAAATTTATCAAAATAGTTGGAATTTCCATATGAATTTTACAAATTTTAAGTTTATATTTTTAAATGACTAAAACACTCATCCTTATTTTTATTTTCAAAACATCTTTGTATTTCAAAGGGTATTTTTGATAAAAACTTAAATTCAAAAATTATACCAAACACAATATAATAAAATATAGAATTCATTTGAAATGAATTTTATAAATTATTGATTTGAACCAAACACATTTTATTAATAAATTTTTATTTGAAAATGAAATAAAATTTTTAATGAAATTGAACCAAATAAGAGTTTAATGTATCTTAGTGCGTAGTGTCTTAAACAATGACCCACAAGTCCATAAATTTATGGTTTAAACATAGAGGGAGTTTCCAAATATATATATATGCCCACTAGTCCACACCTTGTGGATTAATGTTGGACATTTTTGTTTTTGTATGTTCAATATGTCTTCATTTTCCAGTTGAATCCAACAATGATGCCTCATCCCAATTGTACTATATCATGTGAATATTGTCTTTTTTTCTTTTTAAAATCATATGGTTTACATTTGAAGAGTACTATTTATTCTCTTATCAATCACCATGCCCCTGATGCTCCCTTTATAATTTACTGACTTAAATGATGAATATTATAATATTAGGTTATGATTTGATTCCCGCTCTTTCTTTAATCTCTCAGTTGATAAAAAAATTCACCATACCCCTCAATATATATTATATTATAGTCTATAGCATTAAATTAATCATTAAAAACTATTCGTGAGATGATAGTTAAATATTAACTCATTTAAGGTGTTCTACTCTCGGTCATACGCTGGAAACTGTGGAACAATAGGAACATGAAGGTTTGGAAATCTTTTAGTAGAAGGCATTGCTCTATAGTGAATTATGCTAGCCATTTTTTAGAACAATGGCGATCAACAAGATTTATGTTGCATTTCTTGGTTCAGTTTTCAGATGATCCCATTGATGATGATGTTGTATGGATGAAGCCAAAGTATGGGGCTTTTTAAACTAAATGTGGATGCTGCTGTTTTTTATGACAAAAAAGCAACAGAGTTCGGGTGGGTGCTTCGTGATTCAAATGGTGTATTTGTCAAAGCCTGTTCGATAAATAATCTGATTCTTCTCAGTCCTAGTATGGCGGAAACTGCTTCTTTGAAAGAGGCTTTGAGATGGATTCGCGACTAGAGTTTGGATAATGTAGAGGTTGAAACTGACGCTAAACAAACTGTGGGGACTCTCAGAAGGGACTCGTCTTCTGCCTTAGGTCTAATAATTGACGATCGTGTGAATGTTTTAAAACACTTTAGCAATGTAAGTGTTAAATTTTTTAGGAGAATAACAAATGAGGCTGCTCATAGATGTGTTAGAGCAGCTCATTTTATGTCTAGCTCAAAAGAGTGGTCATCTATTCCCCTATTTTTTGTTTCTGTTATTACAGCTGAAAGTTAATGAAGTCTATATTTTTACTCTCAAAAAAAAAAAAAAGTAACTCCTCTATTTTTATTGATTTAAAAGGAAAAATTATTTTTTATTATGCAGTTAATCGAAGTTTAGATAATATGACATGCTATTAATAAAAAAAATTAATTTTTAAATTTTTTTATTATTTATGTAATTTCATAGTAGTTCTCTTGTAAATGCACAATTCTGGTTACTAATTTTTTTTTCAATAACCAATTATTCTATTCAATAATTATAGGAGATTACTAATTTGGATTGAATCTTAATTAATTCAAATGGAAGAAAATGAATTTCATAATAATTTTTTTTAACATTTTATGAATTTCATAAAACTTTCTTAGCGTTTGTTTTACAGTTATTTAAATCAGTATTGTGGTTACTGAATCTGATTTTATTTTACATAAATCCATGCAAGAAAAATCAAGAACAAGGCCAAGAAAAACAAAAATCAAGAACAGGATTTAGGCAAGAAAATTACAAGAAACAGAGCAAAGAAAACTAGAAACAGAAATTATGTCGAAGATATATGTATGAACAGAGTCGCACGCACAACATTTGTATTGGATTTCTTTGCTGTGCCTTTAGTTTTTGTAGTCCAAGATGGTTACAAAAGTGGGGTACTTGTTACAGACATTGCATGGACACCAGAGAAACACACAAAGAAGGAGAAAGATTACAATCATGACATGACACAAGCAAGCACCATTAAAAAAAAAAAAATTACTTTAACTCTGTTTATCTTTAAGCGACCGAATATACTACGAGTTTAAGTTGAGAATGAGATTACAAGTAATAATAAAAAAAGAGAGATTATACAGGAAAATGAAAAGGACTTGAGCAAAGCTAGTAGTCTCATCGCCATCAAAGCCAATAAACAAGCACAAGCAAGTACACTGATGATAAAGATCCAGCTATTGCTTAATCTTCTCCACTACCATCTATTTTTATGTCCACATGAGCTTCTAAAGAAATCTTATTTTCTTTCTATAAGATGGGATTTCAAAGCGGTGGAGAAAGAGGCACAACTACTGTGGCATCATCAGCTGCAAGCAATATGAAACCTTTTGCTGCTGCTAATAGTAAAGGTAAAGCTACCTTTGCGCAATACAATGCAGATGCTGGCCTTTTGGCTGAGTTTGAGCAATCGGGTGTATCTGGTAAGTCTTTTAATTACTCAAAATCGGTGCTTTCTGCTCCGCATGGTGTTCCTGATGAGCAAATAATTGCTTATTTATCGAGAATTCAAAGGGGTGGTCTTATTCAGCCATTTGGTTGTTTGGTTGCAATTGAAGAACCCACTTTTAGGATCATTAGTTATAGTGAAAATTGCTTTCAACTGTTGGGTTTTAGTTCAAGTACTGAAATTGAGTCCAGTCAAGTAAAGAGTTTGATCGGAATTGATGTAAGAACCCTTTTTACCCCTCAGTCAGGAGCTTCATTGGTTAAAGCTGCTGCTTCTAGGGAGATTTCAATGTTAAATCCAATTTGGGTTCATTCTAGGACCGCCCAGAAACCATTTTATGCTATTCTGCATAGGATTGATGTTGGAATTGTAATAGACTTGGAGCCTGCAAGATCTAGTGATCCTGTTATGTCACTTGCTGGTGCTGTACAGTCGCAGAAACTCGCTGTTCGTGCAATTTCTAGGCTGCAGTCACTTCCTGGCGGTGATATAGGTATGTTGTGTGATACAGTTGTGGAGGATGTTCAGAAACTCACTGGGTATGATAGGGTTATGGTCTATAGATTTCATGATGATGATCATGGTGAAGTTGTGTCAGAAATTAGGAGGTCTGATTTGGAACCTTACCTGGGGTTGCACTATCCTGCCACAGATATTCCCCAGGCAGCTCGTTTCTTATTCAAGCAGAATCGTGTGAGGATGATCTGTGATTGCCATGCCAGTCCTGTTAGGGTCATTCAAAGTGATGAATTGAAGCACCCACTTTGTTTGGTCAATTCAACTCTCAGGTCTCCCCATGGTTGCCACACACAGTACATGGCCAATATGGGATCTATTGCTTCATTGGTGATGGCTGTTACCATAAATGGTGATGATTCGACCAAACTTTGGGGGCTTGTTGTGTGCCACCACACTTCCCCTCGATATGTCCCTTTCCCACTTCGCTATGCTTGTGAATTCCTCATGCAGGCTTTTGGGCTGCAGCTTTATATGGAACTTCAGTTGGCAGCACAGTTGGTGGAGAAGAAGATTCTCCGAACCCAAACTTTACTTTGTGATATGCTTCTTCGAGATGCCCCTCTTGGTGTTATTACTCAATCCCCAAGTATCATGGATCTTGTGAAGTGTGATGGAGCTGCATTATATTATGGAGGGAAATGTTGGTTGCTGGGCATAACTCCAATTGAATCACAGGTGAAAGACATTGCAGAGTGGTTGTTGAACAATCATGGAGATTCTACTGGGTTGAGTACTGATAGTTTAGCGAATGCTGGTTATCCTGGTGCTGCATTACTTGGTGATGCTGTTTGTGGCATGGCGACTGCTAGAATCACTTCAAGAGATTTTTTGTTCTGGTTCAGGTCTCATACTGCCAAGGAAGTCAAATGGGGAGGAGCAAAGCATCATCCGGAAGATAAGGACAATGGTCAAAAAATGCACCCAAGATCATCATTTAATGCTTTCCTGGAGGTGGTGAAGAGTAGAAGTATGCCTTGGGAGGTTTCAGAAATTAATGCTATTCACTCTCTACAGCTAATAATGAAAAATTCGTTTCAGGGTATGGAGGACAGTGCTTCAAAAGCAATGGTTAATGCTCAGCAAACTGACTCTCATATGCAGGGGGTTGATGAACTAAGCTCAGTGGCATGTGAAATGGTTAGATTGATTGAGACAGCTACAGTGCCTATTTTCGGGGTTGATTCAGCTGGTTTCATTAATGGATGGAATGCCAAAGCTGCAGATTTGACTGGTCTACCAGCTAGTGAAGCAATGGGAAAGTCACTGGTTCATGAAATTGTTCACGAGGACTCATTCAAAGTTGTTGAAAGTCTTTTGTGCAGGGCTTTGCAAGGTACCTTTATTTTTTTTTTCTTAATGATCAGAGAACTCTTTTATAATTAAATGCAATATCTAACTCAAGTACACTGATACTTTAAGCCATTTAGCTTCAGTGCATCCAGGTACATAAATACACATGGCTTTCTGGTGTTTTGAACTATCCATTATGCTGTATTTAAATATTTTCAAATAACCTGTTTCATTATATTCTGCTCATAACTATACTTGTGTCTTTAAGTAAAACAGTTAAAGTTGGCACTCAAATACAGTAAGTGGCAAAGCTTGTTGCATTAGATGTCATATCAAATTGGATGGGTAAGGAATTTGTATCTTGAACTCTGAGGAAGCTCTAGGGTGGATGGACAGTCACTTGTTTCGTTTTCCTTTCTAATCAGGGTTATCACTCTAGATTTCATTGTTTTGCATTTGTTTGCAAGTCAATCTAACAAACAATTGAGGAAATATGACGAATAACTTCAGGCTGGTTCTTGTTTATTGTTTGTTTTCTTTTTTGTTTTCTTTTTTGTTTCTGCTTCTTTGCCTTTTCTGCTCTCATTCTTAAATTTCTCCCAACCAGTATGGCTGCAATTGAAGGCTTATATCTTATCCAGGTGAGGAGGACAAAAATGTTGAGTTGAAACTGAGGAAATTTGGGCTTCATCAGCAAAACTCAGCTGTAATTGTTGTGGCCAGTGCCTGCACAAGTAGGGACTACACAAATAATGTTATAGGTGTGTGCTTTGTGGGTCAAGACATCACATCTGAGAAACTTGTCATGGATAAATTTCTCCGGTTGCAAGGAGATTATAAGGCTATCATAGAAAGTCTTAATCCTCTTATTCCGCCAATATTTGCTTCTGATGAGAATGCCTGCTGTTGTGAATGGAATGCTGCTATGGAAAAGCTGACAGGTAGGACACGAAAAGAAGTCATGGGTAAAATGCTTCCTGGTGAGATTTTTGGAGGTCTGTGTCAGCTAAGGGGTCAAGATACTCTAACTAAGTTTATGATTCTATTGTATCGAGGACTTAGTGGTCAGGACACTGAGAAATTTCCGTTTGGGTTTTTCAACAGACAAGGAAAATATATTGATGTGTACTTAGCAGCGAACAAAAGGACTGATACAGATGGGAATATTATTGGCTGTTTCTGCTTCTTGCAGATTGTTGAGCCTGACCTGCAGCAGACATTAGATGAGCATAAGCAAGAGGATCAAGAGAGCCTTCTTAAACTTAAGGAATTGGCTTACATACGACAAGAAATGAAAAATCCTTTGAGTGGTATTCGGTTTACCCACAAACTCCTCGAGGACACAGCATCGGAACAGCAGAAGCAGTTCCTTGAAACAAGTGATGCATGTGAAAAACAGATCATGACCATAATAGAGGACACAGATTTTGCAAGGCTAGAGGAGGGGTCAGTCCTCTACATTCTACTGCTTGTTCTTATTTTTAACAGTTTTTTTTCCCTCTGATACAATGGCACACTCTTTACCTTTTGCTATTTGCTTAGTCAATTACCACTTCAGTACTGGATTAAATTCTGCCTTTTAACCTGGACAGTCTTGTTCGCTATTTTATCGAACAATTGAACCTCTTTTGAGATACTCACTTTTTTTATCCTGATTATGGCAGGAATATCGAGCTCAAGATGGAAGAATTCCTTTTGGGAAATGTTTTGGATGCCATTGTTAGTCAAGTCATGATCTTATCAAGGGAAAGGAATATACAGCTCTTTCATGAGATTCCAGAGGAAATCAAAACAGTTTCTCTTTTAGGTGATCAGATTAGGCTTCAGCTGATCTTGTCAGATTTCTTGCTTACTGCAGCTCGTCATGCACCTTCTCCAGATGGTTGGGTAGAAATTAAGATTTTGCCTGGTCTGAAGCTGATACAGGATGGGAATGAATTTATCCGATTACAGATCAGGTACCAAAACCATAGCAAAACCTTATTAGCAATGCACAGAAAGTACACTGTTATCTTTATGGTAGCTTCCTGAGTTTTCTCTAAATGCCTGTAGGATGACACACCCTGGTCAAGGCCTGCCTTCTGCTCTAATTGAAGATATGTTTGAAGTAGGAAATTGTTGGACTACACAAGAAGGCGTCGGGCTAAACCTGTCTCGAAAACTACTAAATCAGATGAATGGTCATGTCCTCTATACCCGAGAACATAACAAATGTTTCTTTCTAATTGACCTAGAATTGAAACTAAAGAAGGGAAGACAAAAGGGGAAGCAAGCACTCAAGCAGATACAAGTAGAATGACCTAATTAATTTTCTGCTTTATGGCTCGTATGTAAAAGATCAAGTAAACTCTTTTGCTCAAATTTCTCTCTATATGCAAGCCGAAGTCACAACTTTTTTCATGGTAATGTCAAATGAGCTTCAAGTTCTAATGTGGCTTTAGTTGCTTTAGTCAAGAAAGCATGTGCATTGCAATTTAAATCACCTAATTGTATAGTTCTTGATTCCAAACGATGACATTTAGTAGTGTATATCTATTTACATATTCACTCTTTTCCTAATAAAATAAAATATATAGCCATCAAGGTTTACATATAATCTGTGGATAAGCTCAACATGATTGCATACATTCCATGTTGTTCTGTAATTGTTATCAATCCTTTCTCACAATCTGAAAACAATTCAATTTGTTTCCTATGCCCTCAAAATTTCAAGTTACATGAAGAAAGCTCAAAGCAACATCAGCGTACACGCATTGCAAAGAAGACAACATTAAAACGAAACTGAGTTTTTCCATTCTAGAACAATTTATGGGCTTTAACCCAAACGCAGTTTGTCTCATCACCTGTACAATTCTGTAAGAATTCCCATGTTACACCATCAACCTCAAAACCTGAAAACCCCAAAATACACCCCATCTCTTGTACCCTTGTACATACACAGCACATCATATTTGCAGATGAAGTAATGAAACCCAAATCCCTGAAAGTAAAAACTTTACCCTAACAACAATCCTGCACAAACTGGTAGCATGTGCACTCAACAGTAAGAGACTGCACTTCTGCACGTAGATTTCATCATTCTCCTCCTTCAATATTGATCAACACAATACTAAATGCTCCTGCTGCTTTCAAAGCTGCCACTAAATACTATACAAAATTTGCAAAATCATTTTCTTTCCTAATCAAGCTCATCCTAAATTTATACACTTGAATAAATATGCAGGGTTAGCACCCACAGCCACCATCAATTTAGGCTGAGGGTAATCTCCTTCTGACATACTGTTAAATTTTTTCAGTCCTCTCACCAATGCCATCCTTTGTAGGGCTTACTGGAAAATCTCCTAAGAATAAACCATCTGGCTGACGGAACTGGATGTTCAGACTGCTTGTGGGTAAATGTTCCAGGACAATCTGCATAGAACCACAAGTCTAGTCGTATCAACATAAGGTACAATGAATCAGGAATCAGATCATCTAAATCAACTAGTTTTTCTTAATTACGATCTCAAAGAACTATAAAAAAAAAAATTTGGAAGATGCCATATACAGTTTCTGAACACTTGCAACTACAGTATTTAATCTTGTTACCTGATCACCTTCTTCTTGACCCTCTGAGTGGATCAAAATTGGGCGGCAGCGCTTATCTTCATTCATTAAACTCGAATTCTGGAAGTGGGTCACAAGGGCTGCCTTACCCTGGATTCGAGCATATGCCAAAGAAGCAACCTTCTCACTGTTAAACTTCTCCCACTTTTTACCATTAAATGCCTGTACAATGTTAAAAGCATGCTATCAGATTGCAGGACAGTCACAAAACAAAGATAACACAGAGAATGGGAAATCAATCCTAATGCAAAGAAAAGAAAACCTCATAAAAAGGAATGATGTGTGAAGGAGACAGCATATTGATAAATGCATAACCCACATTGCATTTATTCTGCATGAATACAAAGAATTTCTATCAGTTGCAGTTATACAGGGAGAAAACAACAAAAAATTAGATCTTTTTAAAGGTCCAGTAAAATTACCTTAAAATCAATCGGTAAATAGAGAAAGTCATAAGTACCCTTATGATTTTCATCAATGGCAGCCAGCAACATTTTTGAGGTGTATCTAAGCAATGACAATGGAACAGACATAAGTAAGAGTAGTCTCTAATCATTATAATGAATGGATTCACAAATACAGAGGTCCTAGATAGAGGTGTTACTTATTTGGGATATTTTTTATCATTAAGGTAGTCCGAGTATCTTCTCCACTGATGATCTTATCCAAGTCAAGCTGAAACTGTTTCTTGCTATCTCCTTGGTTCCCATTATTCTCAAGCCGTCTACTCCTCCCATGGTCAGAAAAACCCTCCATGGTAGTGGGTGCCAGTCCTGGGTATAGGCCATTGCCTAAAAATACAGGACTTAGCCTGGGTGAAGACATCATTCTGTAACTTGAAGAACCATTTTCAGACACATTTCTTGGAATGGTAATGCCAGTATTCATGGGAGCACGACCACCAACATTCATCCGGAAACTTCCATCATTTTGGCCTAAGCCCATGCCACCAAATGCAACAGGATTAATGAATGTGGTTTCTGGTGACTCTGGGAAAAATCCAAAGCGCCTCTCTAAAGGAACTCCAGATGGAGCAGAACCAACATGATGATGATTCTGGGATGAGCCAAGGAGAGAACCATGCCGACCTGTGTATGAAAATCCATGGCTCTTACCATTGGATGAAAATGGATGACCCATTGATGGTGTTGGCCAGGCAGAAGAAGTAGTGTGCTCTGGGTACGGATTTGGGCTCCCCCAAAGAAACTGCGGCCCTGATAATGTTTCCATCACAGATCCATTACAAGTTGACGGACCGCCAAAGGATGACATATTTCCATGATACTGGTTCAACTTTGACTCAGGCAATGAATGCGACTGTTGGAATACGCCTCCATGAGCTGAATTCAAGCTTGTAAATGTATGATCCACAAGACTACCCCTTCCCAGGTCTTTGCCAATTGGTGCAACTTTTGCAGAGTTTGATCCTTGAGGATGAAGAATTGAAGCCAACCCAGGTAAATGGTTGCCAGCTGTTGGGCTCAAAGTCCTGAAAACAGGGGATTTGCTGATACTTTGTAGCGGACTGTGTTCAATAGAAGTGCTGAACTGTGCCCAGTTACCTGTCATGATTCAGGTATATTGCATTCACTTTAGGTAGGTGAAACTCCAGACAGTTGAAAAATGCAAGTCACAGGTGAGTTGTGAAGCATCTCAAAACTTACCTGGTGAAGAGTTGGTTACAGGTGAACCCACTGGATGCCGGAAACTACGAGATTCATCTTGTTCAAGTTCTTGATTGAGTTGCAACATCAAGCTGAAAGGTAGAAAGCATAAAGGCAATAGTTTATACTCATAGAAACTTCAACAATAATAAGCCAAAATTAAAATCAAATAAATAAATAAAAAAACTCATCTCAAAGATAAAACTACAATCACGTTCCACATATGCAACCAAAAAAGCCTAAAATTATAAAAGCTTAATTATAGTAAACATATAAATTAAAGATTTAGCTTGGCATAATGGGGCAGTTCCAAGAAGGGAATAAGCCAACACACTGAAGAAAGAGTTTACGGTAGATATATATATATTTAGCTTGACCATATGTAGTTCATAATCCAAAAGTAATTACATTAGACCAAGAAAAAACAGAAAGAAATTACTGATCATTAGGTATTGCACCACACAAACTGCAATGATGAGTTACTCACTTTCGCCGAGCTCCACCCGGACGGCTAGGTTCAAGTTTTATTTTTTTACCAGCTATATCACTCCTATTTAATGACTTAAGTGCAGATTCTGCAGCTCTAACATCATAAAATTCAATGAACTTATGGTGCCTCTTGTGTGGAGTTTCCCTTATCTGCTTTTGCACAACAAATAACAAAATGTTCAAAGGTTAGTCAAATAATATAAATGAAAAGCACATATCTGAAACAAATAAAAGAGAATGTTATTACCTCTTTGACCTCACCATAAGCCCCAAATATTTGCCGCAAGTCTTCATTCGAAACTGATGGATCCAGATTAAAAACTACCAGAGTTCCTTGATTAATATCCTTGTCTGAAGGATTATCCTGGTGCAATTAGATAAAATGCAAAAGCATGATGGTTTTAGACAGATGGCAATCGCAGTTGATAAGAAGATTATAAGTAGTTAAAGATCTAAAATAAACCTTTGGAATTGAAAAGTGAATATCGAGTTTCCTCCTTCGTAGAGGCTTGTTTTGCAATGCACGCAAAGCAGTTCGTGCCGCACGAATATCATAATAAGATATCATCACAAATCCCCTGTGTTTACAAGCAGTGTAGAGAGTTCTAATGTCGCCATATTGCTACAAGACAGACAAATAGAAAGAATGAAAACTCAATATTTACACAAAATCATGAAAATGTTAAAATACTATTGATTACAGTCTCAAGCCTCAAATGCAAGTTAAGTTGTCAACTACTTCTATATTCAAATAATACAATATAACTTCTAAAAACTTCTGAGCACTACCAACTCGTAAAGCAATTCTGCCAGCAGATAGTTTTCCGCTCAGAATACTTGAGATATTTCTTATTTGATAAGTCAGAGTCCTCTAATTACACAATGAGACCTCTGATTTCCTATGATCTGTGGAATTTATATGCTATAATGTATCAAATACATAATTTCTTCAAACATATATTGGTGCATGTGAAATGGTCAAATAACTATCAGAGCACATGTATGATAATAACGGCTAAATACTCGAATTTCTTCATGCCAAGTTGCTATGCAAAGATTTCTCTTTTTCATTTTTTTGGGAAGATTTAATATCCAAATGTCAACAAAACATAGCACATTCACTTTCACTTTCAAACAAATACCATGTGCAAGTTTTCAGCAAATTGCTTGCCTCTAAGAATCTATATAAGTTTCAAAATTTATATTTGAATCCATAGAGTAGTAAGTGAAAAGACAATCTTTAAATTCTCAACCCACCTAAATCTTTGGATACTACAAAATATAGCTACCAGCAGTGCAGTCAGGAAACTGAGTTACCTCAAAGAGAGTTCTCAGTTCTATGTCTTCAACATTACTATTAATATTTCGAACAAATAATGTTCTTGAAGGATGCTCGCCTAACGGGTGCTCTCCTGCAACAGTTCCGGCACCATTTGGAAGTCCATATTGAGGCATCCCATTCCCAGTGATACCATCAGATAAACTTACCTTTGAGATGCCCATGCTCAGGCTCTCCTGCGGATCACCTTCAAGTTCCATGCCTCCTCCACTGCCAAATAAATCATTATCTTCCAAGTCTTCTAGTGAATTAGGCAGTCTAGTCAGGTCAAAATCTTCCATTATACCCGCTAAAAGATCATCCTCATCATCAGGAAGTGAACATCCGACAGCATGAGCTTCAACATCCTCAAGTAGACCACCACCCTCCACATCCTGCCCAAGTTTATCCAAACTAGACGAGGCATCATCAACAGATTGGCAACCACATTCTGTATCGTTCAAATTTACTGCAAATCGGCATGAAAGGTATGAATTCTCTCATTATAAGAAAAGACAATCCTATCCTTAAGGAACAGCAGGTACATACATTTTTTGTGCGGAAGAACAGGTAATGAGCTAGAAAAAAGGACAGCGTCACTTGGAGCATGGCAGGTGTCAGATCCAGTTAAAATATCGAAGGCACCACTTCCTACTTCCTTAAGTATATCCACCCCAGACTTCTTAGCAGGAACTAACCAGACAAAATCCCCAAAACTTATTAATTAGAAAAAAGACTTAATTTCACACCAGAGAAAGATGACAGGGTCAAGAAAGCTCAAAAAATTACCAGGAGATATATTATTTGAAGAGTGCTTCATCACATCACCTTTCTGCCATGAATAAAACAACCCAAAATATAAAATCACTCCTTCCACTTAAGATGAGACAAAATGAAAGGAAATTATTAACTAGAACCTTTTTGTGACAAAAATATATATCTTAAAAAGAGAAAGTTAGGACCTCACGAGTCACAACTACAGAAAACCTTCATGTGCTCAAAAAACTTTATACATGTAACCTTAAATACATGGTAGGAAACTCTTCAAGCATGACTTGTATATACATTTTGGTCAGATTGTAATTCAATTTTTCAGCACCATACCACAAGCCATATAAACTAAAAAGAACTACCAAGTACTACATACCACATAAATCCCTCAAGCAATGAAAGAATCCACATGATAAAACCTAAGCTCATAAATAATCGCACATAGTAATATATACACTAAACATAAACTCCTTTTTTTAGCACATACAAAACGAAAAGGTCATAAAAGAATTCATGAGACTGCACAAAGCAAGTTGGCAACCACAAGAAAACTTTCTTCCTATGCAAAGGTCCTGAAAGGCAATAGCATCGAATTAAGACATTAATATTGCAGGAGCTGAAATTCAGCTACTGTGGACAAAAAGCCCAGGGCATGTTCTGAAATTAGCTGGGACATGGACACAGTACAAACTAATTCCAAATATATTTCAGCAAAAATCAAACAAAAACTAAAAGGGTACAAACACAAAAGCCCAGAAAACATCAATCAAAGAAAAAGAGAGAAAAAAAAAAGTATCAAGTCTCTAATTCAAAAAAAGGAATTAGGTAGGTAGGTAGGTAGGTAGGAAAGGAAGAGGGAAATCTCTGCAAGTTCAAATAACTATTTACCACAGCAAAAGTAATCAAGAAAAAGACACATCCAGTTCCTAATTGGCCTAGAAAAGATTAAAACACTATTCAAATTCAAGAAATTCAATAAACCCAGCAATATCCACATCAAAGCAACAAACTTTAACTCATGAAAAAAAAGAAACGTAACTAATTTGATCACACACATATAAAACTTCATAAAGACACAATCTTGCATTAACAAGTAAGAGAAATCAAAGAAAGAAACAATCTTTGAGATATATAGATAGAGAGGTTACCATAAAGATCTTAATTATTAAAACAGAACCCAAAAAAAAAAAATTCAAACTTTGGTTCAAAAGATTAACTGAACCAACAAATTTAGCTCTTCTTCACGATCAAACAGAGGCAAAAAAAGAAAAAGAAAAGAAATGAAAAAGAATCGTAATAAGCAACTGCTTATGCTTATTACTACTCCGTGAGTAGAAAAGGTTTATGTATGAACAGAGAAGAGAAAAGGGTGATGATTGGACGAGAAACAGAGAGATATTATTATAGCAGAAAAGAGCAGAGAATGATTGCGAGAGAAATATAAAAACAGGACAATTTTTTTTTAAAAAAATAAAACAAATTAAGGACTGAGTTGTGAAAGTGGGGGGAGTGATTTAACTGTATTTAAATATCTTTTGGTGTCCGTGGTAGTGGACTTATTATTTTTATTTTAAAATAATAATAATAAATTATTATTATTATTATAAATTAATAAAAATAAATAAATTAGTAATTAAATTAATTTATTTATAGTAAATTTAACATTTTTGGATAATTGTTACCAATTAATTTGAAAAGAAAAATTTTCTAAGTTGTCATAAATTGGATGTTGGTGTGGGCCAATGGTTTTATCTTGATAGGATATACTCAGTAAATATACTATAATATAATATAAAATCAAGACAAGGAAGGATATGGGTCAAAATTGGAACCTTTGAAAAAAGAGTAAAAAATAAAAAAATAAAATTTTTTTGAAAGCAAAAAAAAATAAAATTAATGGATGAATTGATTAAAATTTTTATAATTGGTGTGATGTTGTTGAATAAAATAGAGATAAACATGGATAATGATTTGCCACATCACCTTCTTGATTTTCTTAACCTTTGCTAAGGTATTATGACACCTTCTCCTATTCTACTTTATGTAATTGCAATTTGATTGGGGAAAACAAAAACATAACATTTTTTCAGCATAAATGAAAAAATTTTAATTTTTAAGAAAAAAAATACAATAGATTTGTTGTAATACAAACTATTAAAATTTTCAAATTAATAACGCAAACATAGATTAATAGTAATTTCAAATGTGATTGCATTTTTTTATTTTACATGCCTAGGATGAAATGATACAAACAAATAGGATTTTATTATTTAAATTTATTATGGTTTTTTTTAAATTATTTTTATTTGATTTTAAAAATTATTCTTATTATATAATTTAATAATGTCTATGATATTTTTATTAGTAAAAAAGTAAATAATTTTTTTAATCTAGCTACTTCATGCATGAAGAAGATAATTCTAGCATATACATGTTAGCAATTACTTAAAGTGCACTATGCATCTAATGTTAAATCACAATATTACCCATGACAACAAAAATTTTATGCACGAAATTAAATATGAGAAGTGGGCACATAATGAAATAGCAAAATGTTAGTATTTAAAAATATAAAATATAAAATATGTTTAAAATAAAATATTATTAATATAAACAAAAATATAATTCAATTGTGAATTAATTAATCTTATGATAAAAATTGTGATACATTAAAATTATAGACAAAACTAATTGTATAATATCGGAATAAACAAATGACTTTCTTTGCAAAAACAAAATAAAAATAAACAAATGACAAACTCTCACTTTAAAGTTATTCACATATGAAACACATTGCTTCAAGTTGACTGTCTGATTAATTGATGATTAATTTAATAAAGGATAAAATTAATACATGTGCAATAATTTTTTTTTATTTGTTTCATCTCTTGAACATATCCAAAACATGCAATATCTTACTCTTATCTTTATCACCTTAGTTTTAGTATCGCCATTTAGAAACTTCTAAAGTTTTAATAATTTTTAGATAGTTTTTTACTACAATTTCTATCAAAATATTAAAAAATATATAAATTAAATACTTCCCAATTTAGTCGAAAGTTAAATGATTAAATGACGTTTTTAAATATAAAAGGTTATGAATTCAATTAATGGCATTTTGATTGGTGAAATTTCACTCTCAAAAAATTTCTTCACAATACAAATATTTTAAATTATATGCTAAAAATACATGTCCATATTGCATGAGAAAATAAAGATATTTTTTCGTAAATTTTTATTTAGGGAATATTTTTCATAACTTAATTTCTAGTAACTTAAAATGTGCAATTAAAAACAGTCATGTAAGTTAATTTTATATAGAAATAAGGCCTTGAGAGTATGTTTCGCTTGAGCAACATTTAGATAAATCAATATGAAAAATAGTAGTTAAGTGGTCATTATTTTTAAAAGTATTTTAAAAATATCGTTTCTTACTATACAGTATAATAACAAAAAAATTATTTATTTGTAAAAATTTAATTCTTGAAATTAATATTTAGAAAAATTGAATACATTAGGCCAATAGAATTAATGTGTTGTTAAAAATATTTAAAAATAATTAAATATTAATATTTTAAAGTAATAATAATAAAAAATGTTACGTGATAGATATGCCATTATGGAGCAAAAAAAAAAAAAATGCTGCTAGAAATAAATTAATAAAATGAAAATTACTAATTAGCAAAGAGTTACGTGACATTACTGGATGTTTTGAGTGGAAGCATTTTCGGCAGTATGATCAGAATATTCCCTCCATTTTCGTCAATTTTCCTTCCACTACATATATGTATTTTTTTTCCAGTCAATTAAGTACTCTTTTTGATAATTTTCTTTCTCTAAATGAATAACCGTAGAATAAAAAAACACAGTAAAGAAATTTATTCTTTTAAAGTGCTTGATTTCCAAAAAAATTAATATGATATATCAAGATAAATCACATGTTCATTTGTTTTTTTTGAATACTTTTTATAGCAAACTTATTTATTCAAAAATTAATATTAAATTTATATGTAATCAAATTTAATACCAGACAAGGACGATAAATTCTGATAATTTTTTGAATTGAAAATAAAAAAAATAAAGATCGGATCTTTAACTTGTTGATGTCTTAAAGTAATTATATCACTAAATTATTTAACTCTCAGCATGACAATAATGTTAATAGACATAAAAACAGTAAATCTAATAGAATTTAAATATAGCCTAGATAATCCAAACTTATACACATTGAAAAATGATGTTGCCTAATTTTTCTTTTAAGCAAAAAAAAAAAAAAAAATGATGTTGCTGCAATTCTCAATTGAAAGACAAAGAGTTTTTCTAAATTTTTTCAAGGAAATCTTTCCTTAAAAGGCCTTGCTTTTTGAAAAGTTTGACTTAAAAAATTTCTAATGTTTGTCTATTTGCTCAAGTTCATTTGTACATATTATGCCTATTTGGCACTACTAAAACAAAACAATGCTTGCAATTGCAAGAAAAGACTAATAACCAACAAGTGAATGTGAAGACAACTTCAAGAGGAAGGACCTACCACGCTTATGTCATATATGTCTTTTTCATGTCCTTACCCCCAAAAAAAAAAAAAAAAAAAAAAAACTATATCAAGTGGATGATGCACTCTACTTACAACACACATGCAGATGTTGTTCACTAATGGCAACCTACTTTTGAAGTGTTAAATTAAAAATCATAATTTGGATTTTTTGAACATATTAATTTAAAATGATATATATTATAATTACTAATTATAAGATTTTTTTTCTAAACATATTGGTTAAATATACGACACACATAACATCAAACGTATATTGCATATTTAATAGTTGCAATAAATTTGAAATAAATAAATTCAAAAAAATAACCACATGACTTTATTTTTAATAAAATCATATTATGAAATTGTTTCAATTATATTATATGTATAATACAAAATTAACTAATTTAAATATCAATAAAATTATTAATTTATGAAATTTCAAAAAATGTAAAACTTAAATATTTGTTAGAAAAGTAACTATTGAATTTTTTAATCTAAGGGGGCATTTGTTCATACTCTATAATTGGAGTTGGCAATTTGAAGAAATGGAAAAAGAAATAAAAATTTAAAAAAAATATTTGGCTCATAATATAATGGAAATTAGAATCAACATTATTTATCATTTAAAATACTTTTATAATTTCTCTAAAAAAATAATTTTATAATTACTTTTTACATGTTAGAATCAACATTATTTATCATTTAAAATATTTTTATAATTTTTCTAAAAAAATAATTTTATAATTACTTTTTACATGTAAAAATTAACATTATAATATATGTTAAAATTAATATTATAAATATTTATTTTTTTACTAATATATTATTATAATTTCAAAAAATTATTATAAAAATTATTTATTTTCAATAAATATTTTTCAAAATATTTTAATAATTATTTTTATTAATTTATATATTTTATGTATAAATTTTAAATAATATACAATATTATTTAAATATTTAATTATGATTAAAATAATTTAATTATAAAGGAATTATAATTCAATAAAATGAATGAAAATAAATCATTTTAATTTTTAAAAAATAAAATTTCATTTTGAAGACTTAAAGTTAAAACAAACATTAACAAAAGAAATGTATTATTCATTCCCATTTCTAATCCCAAACTTATTTTAGCGTAAATGAATAGACCCTAAGATGAAAGAAAAAAAGTCACCAAAGCAAATACGGCATGGCGGTGTGTCGTGTGTTTCTTTTTTTTT
>CATIWM010724323.1:0-17228 GCA_949671775.1 Mallotus repandus
ATATTTGTACTTGCTATTATTTTTTTACTATAAATAAAGTAAAATTATTTTAAGTCTATAAAATAATTTAAATTTACGAAAATAATATTAATAATTTACAAAAAGATAGTAACTTGTGATACTTGAGAAATTTTTTTTACTTTTTTAAAATATATAACTTTTTTCATAAAACATGCAGTCCTTTTTTATTAAAAAATATCAAAATTTTATATAATAATGCTTTTAGTAATAAAATAACATGAACACATTGTTAAAAGGTATAATGGTAAAAATATATTTTATAAAAATATATTTTATCTTTCATTAAACAAGAAATTAATGTATATATATTTTTTTTAATTATTTCTATTTTATATAAAAATATTTTTATTTTATATTTTTTGATGTAGAAGAAATTTTATAAAAATATTTTAAATTTATGAAAATAATAATAATTTACAAAAATTAGCAACTTGTGGTATTTACTAGAAAAATTTACTCTTATATATATATATATATATATATATAGTCAATAGTGATGAAATTACTATTGAAGATTTTGAAAAATGCATAGATGATTTCACGTTAACTGACATTCATAAAGACCATGTTTATAAGACCCCTAGATTGAACCTCTTCAGATCCGATTATGTAATCAAAACTGAAGAACGTGATATCCCGTTAGATAAAACTAAAGATGAAATAAAGCTCTTTACTCCTGAATCTCTAGCCAAACATAAAGACAAATGCTTTAGACATATCCATATAAGACTTGTCCAAGTAGGAGTCAAACCTCTAAATAGAGAAGGTCTTAACACCTCTGTCCTTGCCGCTCTTAGAGATAAAAGATTATATATATATATATATATATATATATATATATCCATTAGACTTTCACCATGATCAACAATCATAATTCAACCGTTATCCCGCCGTAATAAGCTATCCAGACAAATCCACATTGGATGTGGTGCATAATTTTTCCTTCTTGAGCTTGTGCGTACAGCAGGACCATCTGAATGCTACAGTCATATATGGCGTCCACTTTAACCGACCAGAACTTTTGTAATTTTCTTTTGGCTAATCATGCTGCAATCATCCCAAGTTTACTATTCATCGCATACCAAATTCAACGCAATATTTGTAAAAGTACATAGCAATAAAATCATAGCAATCAATTAGAAAAATTTGATATTAAAATCTTATAAGACAAGATTTCCCTTCTGAATCACCTGGAGCATTCAACTGTTACAGTAATGATTGAGCTCCTATTGTTAATTATTTTTAGGGGAAAAACATTCTGAATAAATAACAAGAATTTAAAGTTTCCTCTTGATGCTGATACTTGTGAGCAGGTCATTGTTCAAAGTAAAAGGAAAAAAGCTTTATGAGAATGAAACAAGTCATGTAATTCAATGCTTTCAATCATAACCATAGTCGACTTCATCACCAGCCTCCACATCAGATAAATCATGTCCACCCATCATAGATAGAAAAAGTAGAATAGCAACCGCCTGTGCTGCCAAAAAGTATTTTGCTCTTTTTCTGAATGTTTTCTCCTCTTCAGTCTTTTCCCGCTTGGGTTTTCTTTTAGGTTTTGAGCCTAACAACAAATAACATGTCATTATACATCAAAATTGCATGCGAAAACAGAAGCCACCAGCATCCATCTAGCCACAGTATCCAAATGAATTTTTCGATAACTAGAAAATAAATCACTACGCTGTGCTTGTAAATCTATCCCCAAGTGGAAGATTATTTACAATATAGATAGATACATAGATAAGTCAAGAAGTTGAAAATGTCTTACTAGAATTTGGAGGACCTCTTCTTAAAGTTGAAGTATCTGAGTGGAATTGCTGGGCAGAAGATGATGAGCAGACTTCCAAGAAGTCTGTCTTGAGTTTTTCAGCATATCTTACAAGATTATGATGCTCTAAAAGTGAAGACAGAAGAACTGATCCCTAGTAGCACATAATTGCAATGATCAGCTAACAACGTAAGAAGATTTAAAGAAAAATAAACAAATAAATAACATACAAAATGAAAAATTAAAAAAATAGAACTCTTGCATTTTATGAGCATACAAACTGATCTAAACTAACTTGGCCTTGATTTCAAACTGATTGGAGTCAGCCTTAATTTCAAACTAGGACCATGTTTTCAAAAAAGTATTTAACATCTCTTTCCCTTTTACAAATCTGATGTTATCCCAAGACACTCTTCACCCCCCAAAGTGCATTTTTCTCCTAGGATTTCAAATTTCAGTTTCAAGCATTCAAATACTACAGAAGATTTTAAGATTTAAATAAGAGATACATTTGCATCAGCAAAAAAAAAAGATTTCAAAGAATGCATGCCAGTTTAATTTTATTCATGATCACTAAATTTGTCATGAAATTTTAGAAATGTCAGTTAAACTTAACTTATTAAAGCCACTCAACTTTAATTGGTACTTTGCAAAGGTCACTATTACCGGGTTCCATCCAAAATTCAGTCATAATACTTGTTTAATCTAGTTGCAGTATCAAAGGTGAGTAATAGGACTTAATTGATTGCACATTAAATTCTTATCAAATTTTGAACTTATTAGGTTATATTTGCAGTATCAATAGTGGTCACCTTTGCAGTATCAAAGGTAGTAACACATTTGCAGTATCAAAGGTGAGTAATAGGACTTAAATGATTACCACATTGCGACATTAAATTATTATCAAATCTTGAACTTAGTAATAGTATAGTAGTATAGCAGTAACAATGAAGTATACTATCTAGACCACCCTTTTTTCAATTTGAAATGTTACTATGTAGATTTTTATATCCATTACAACTATAATCTTACAGCTTTCTCTCCTTGGTTGCACCACTTAGCATAATTAAAATGTTTACTCTTAAGTTTAAAACAGAAAAATCAAACACAAATTAACCATCATCTTTTATCAAGAAAATATTATAATGTTTAGGTAGACAAAGAATTGAATCAAGAAAGAGATCAAATTGAATCCTCACTTCCTCTAACCTTTCAATACAGATATGTCACTTAAAATAAGTATTAGCTCTCTCATACCAATCCTACTAAGTGAAACTAACAATTCCCTTGGATCATTGGCTTTTTCATCTCATTACTGTAGACAACAACTGAACAGGTCCCATTACTCCTTTTACATAATGGGTTTTGAGAATCAGAAAACACATACAATTTGCTCATTGTGTAAACAAAACAGCTTCTCACAGCTATTACATTCTTAGCAGCCATTACTGTTGTCAGATAGAAGTCCACTAAAAAGAATTGCTCTAGTTCTTGTAAAACTTTTGTGCTTCTCTCTTAGAGTATACACTAATCATTCACATCCTCTAAATATTTAAGGATTCAATTTAACTTTCCTTTCCAAAAACAAAAACTCACACACATCCACACTTAATCTTTTTGGATTTTCCATGCAAAGTCTTAAGTAATTATTAACAAAAACTATTTTTAGAATTTGTCATACCGCCTTTAATGGTTGCACAATAAAGAATTTTGACATCATTTTGGTATTTTTTAAACTTGTAATGTGATTCTGACTAGCTATTATTGCAACTATGATTTAAATCAATTGTAGGATTTCTTCAAGGTTTTTGAATACCTTGTATTACTTCAATTCTAGCGCATATCCTATTAGTTTAAGCATTCCTTCAATGAGGAGTTATCACTTGCTTGCATTCTTTAGCACCTTGTCTAGAGCCTAGACATAAATATCCAGACTATATTTATATATTTTGCCATTTGTCCCATCTTTAATGATACTAAACCCAAGCATCTGGTTTCTCTTTCCAATCCCCTTCTTCTTTCTTTCTTTCTCTCTGGGCTAAGAAGTAAAACAGGGATACCCTCCAAATTATATTGAGAATGAGCAGGATTAAACATTAATACAATAAAGCTCTCACACATCATTGAAAATCAGCAATTGATATCATTTGTGAAAGCCCTTCTTAGTAGAAGCCAATCAAGAAGATTAAAAAAACAAATTTATTTTGAAAAAATGGGCACAGCTGCACAGGCAAAGCTTAATACCAAAAATTATTAAAAGCGTTCTTTACCTCCATTTCATTCCACAACCCTATGGTGGATTGTCAGGCTTCTGTTGACTTCCTTGAAATTTATTAAATTCAATATCTAAATTTGGGAAATGACTTTGACTATATGAGCCCTAATAAAATGCTTCAAACAACTACATGCAAAAAATCATCTCATATTGCACAAAAGATACTGAACATAGATCTTCATTGATTTGATTAGGTGGATACCTGCACTGCCCAATTTCACTCAACTATCTAGTGTCTGCCTATTTCTAAACCCAAATGCCGCTTTGAAGATTTATTATCATCACTTAATATTAAAATCATGTCCAAAAATTTACCAAACTTCTATACCATAATTACTACATTGGGGTAGACTGTGTAAAGCCTCGCCCTTCAAGAAAGATCAATTGCCCAACACTGTTCTGCCGAATGTCTGCTTAAGACATCTTAAACAATAAACTACTCTAGCATATATTATAAGAATAATTAACAAAATAAGGCCTCCCAACTAGTATGGCATTAACGCCTAGTTGAATTGAGTTGACCATTCATCTGGATTGCTGTCAATTATCTGATTTATTCTTAGCAGTACATCTGGCTATAGCATTTCTCCATATTGACGTTGTACTGACAATATCCAAAGTCTTGGCAACTAAAATAATGTCATTCATACATGGGATAAGCCATGTAATCCCCTTGAGGCAGGAAACTAAATTCCTTTAACTGGGTAGAAGAACTCATCCCTTTCCTTATAGTAGAAATTATTCCAAGAATGGATTTCATTACAGGAAAAGAAAACTTCTCATTTTTATCCTGCTTGAATCTCTTTGATTTTTGTATTCTGCTTTTTTCCCTCATCCATATAAATGAGGAATTTCACAAAAGCCCACCACTTATGAGGGTTTTCATAATCCCTCATTCTGAGATTTGTGTGAATGAGGAATTTTAAAAATGCACGGATTTTGTCCTATGTTTCTTCAGCCAAATAACGAATTTAGACAAAAACCATCGAGCTGACCACCACCATTTTTCTTAGCATAATCCAAGTTTTGTCAGCACATTTAACAATAGAAAGAGAAATTTGTAAAGATAATTTTTTTTTTTTTTGCATAGATATCTAAGAGAACTGCATTTATTTTTTTCCATAAATAATAATTGAAATTAATCACACAATGAAACAATATCCAAATTCAGCTTCTGAAAATATCACATGAGAAAATTTGCAAAAGGACTCACAGGTAATGCTTGAAGAGTGAAAAGCACATGCCCTAGGAGATGTGCATCCAAACTTGATGGCCTACATGAAAATAATCACGAAATTTTGTGTGTCATTGAGAGGTTAAGGTTAAACCTAGACTTAAAATGACAATAGGAATACAAATGCTAAAGAGATCTAGAAGAGTCACCGGTCATCAAAGAGAAACTCTTGTTCCCCTAATCTAGTTGACAAAGCTCCATATGCAATTTTTGCTCTGTCATAAATCTATGCATAACCAACCAACTTAGATATGTATGAGTACTTCAAATACAAGGAAAAAAAAAACAGAGGACCCAATCATGCCAAATGCATGATTTTCACCTCCAGTGCTCAGATGAGACTATAAAATATGCCTGGTTGTATGAGTGTATTGAGGTGTGAAGACAGAGTGTGTGCATGTGCAAAAATCCAAAGCTAGCTCCAAAGAAGATCAATGATAAAGAACAACCTCCTTTTCTCTCCGTTCAGCATTCTCTTTTGTTATCCCAAGTCGCTGCTTAATGGTATATACTTGTTTAGAAAATAGAGCTTTTCCCATTAACCAAGGAAGGTCAGAATAATAAATCGTGAATGCAGAACTTCCATCAGACCCCAACCAGAGTTCATATGTGAGTGCATCAACAAGCCAGGAGCTAAGCATTGCTTCCATTGATATCCATTCCGGAACTGAGCAGAATTCAGTGTCCAAATTAACAATACCATCTTGCTTCAAACATTGAATAACCCCGCCATTCTCATTATTATAGGCCACATAAGTGCCAGATTCAACATAAGGAATTTGATCTGGCATAGAAAGGCAGAAAATAATATATGCTTATGTTGATCTTGTTATAAATATAAATAATCAAGTTGCAAACAATTGCTCACAAATAGAGTAGATTCAAAGTTAGAGTGCACCTAACAGTTATGCAAATAATAAACTAAAAATTAAAGGTTCGAATGGAGATAAAAAAAAAAAAAAGCAATATAACCCATATTTATAATACAGAATTGATACATCCAAGTCCAGCACAATGAAACAGGAGAGGGAGAACATGCATGTCACTGATGGAGTAATGCAAAGCCTCCAGAATCCATCCACCCAACAAAAAAAAACACATGGAACTATGGGATATTGGTTATATATGCAACAGTATATCTGTTTGCAGAAATTAGCCATAAAAAAAGTGATAGCCCTTGAGTATTTGACACAATTATAGTTTAGTACGCTAATAGAATCAAATTTAAGTATAATAAAAGTACCTAAAATATCAAAAACACAAATTAATGCCTGAATGATGGATCCATAGTTTTGTACTGAATATCATGGAAAATGATATATGATTGTAAGACATAACATGACATGCAGCCTTATGACTTGGAGAATAATGTCACGGTGACACAACTCCAAATCATGGATTAACATTATTTATTTTCTTGCATATTGTTAGGGATTAATGGTCAAACAAATCTTGAACATTGTGAGCAACATCAATCTTAATTTATTTATTTAAATTTTAACATTTAGGCCAAAAGCTATCAATTGTACCCAAAGGTAATGCAGACAGCACTGTTGTTGTGACAGTAGACTGCTACTACTTGCATTGGATGGCATCTCCAACAGCCAGCTGTGGTCTAGGCAACCTCAAGGAAGGGTGTGCATTGTAGAAAGCTCATGTGCGCCTTTCATTGAGGATACCTAGACCTCAGCCACCTGTCGCCAACATCTGATGCCAATAGTAGCCTACCACACATATTGTGCTCCCTCCTCTATTTTAGCAACAGTTGTAACTAAAATTATTAACTTATGGCCTGAATTGCTATAAATATTATTACGTTGTTCCTTCAGTATTATTCGATTGATAGAAAAGCAACTTTCATTACTTCGTTTACTCCTTGATGATAGCTTGTCTCATATCCCCTCCTGGACACTAAAAAACAACTGAATCCGAAAACAAAGTAGAAATTGGCATGCATTTCAGTTAAAGAAGTTGATTAAGAACTGGGTTCTGCAGCTTTTATATCTTAGGTTTGCCGAAACAGATTTACATTGGGAAAAAAAAAACAAACAAACAAACAAACAAAAAAGCAAAAACCTGAACAGGAAAAGGCTAAAGATGACTCGTCATAAAATATTAAATCCAAAAGAAATCAATTTTTTTAATTTAATTCTGATTACTAAAGCATAGAAAAGGGTACCTGAATCTGGATAGGTAGAATTGAAGTTCAAACGGAAAGGGAACCCAGCTAACTTGAGATAGATGTAGACAGGCAAGCAAATTGGGCAAGCTGTTGGGAGTCCAAACAATGGTTTTCTAGCAACAAGACTGTACTCTTCTCTCTCTTGAGATTCTTCCATTTTTCTTTCTTTCTTTTGAATGATGTAATTCTTTTTCTTCGTTTCAGATTGATTGATGATGGGTTCTTGTAGGGTTTTTCAGGAACTAGAAGAGAGGGGTTTTACTCTTTTTTTTTTTTTAACTTTCCTTTTCCTGTCATTTGGATTTAAAAAATAAAATAAAATAAATTATATTTTTTTAATATATTTTAAATTACTATATTACTTATTTTTTATATTTAAAAAAATATTTATTTATCATTATATTTTACACTTATCATAATAAAATAGTAAATGAATAAATAAATATAAAGATAAATAAATATTTTTTAAAATATTAAGAATAAAATTGTGTAATGTTATAAAATACTGTAAAATATTTATAATTTATCAAAAAAATATATATATTTGTACCCTTTACAAGAAACAACTTTGGGCCTACCAGAAATTTCCTAGTTGAGGTATCCCTTGTATTATTATCGATATTGTGGATTTAATATTTCAACTTGGGCTGTATATGGGTTCTGGAAAACTGAATCGTTCCAAAAATTTGAACTAAAAATTTAAAAATTGAAAATATTCATTCATTATTTGGCTTTTTCTAAATTAAATTCTTAAATTTTTTATTGGGACAAATTTAAAGATCATGAATTCTTTAAAATGAGAATCAAATTAAATCGTTCCAAACTGCACCGAATTTAAGAATCAAAATCAGAACTCAAACCGATAATATAGATACACACAACTGATAATATTAGAAATCTGTAATTTTATGTTACAAAAAAAATTTAGTACCATTTTAATAATTGATTATATTCAAATAATTTATTTTAGATAATCTATTATTAAAATTTGATTTATAATATTTGACATTTCAAATATTAATTAATTAATTAATAAAACTAAAATAAATACACTCGTCAACTAAATTTTTTATAGTTATATGTTTAAATCATAAAAAAAAAATTTACAAATAAAATTTTTATAGTAAAATTTATAATCATCTTATCTTATATGTTCAAACTATAAAATTATTAAAATAAAACTTAAATAAAAATTATAAAAATGGTACAATTGTTAAATATATATATATATTTAATATAATATAAAAATATATATATATTTATTTTATTATGAAGTTGTTAAATATTAATTTTAAACATATAAATTAAAAAATTAATACAAATTTCTGAATTTTGATTTCATTTGAACAATTTTAAAATCTCCATTTGCTCCAAATATCTACTTTGAATTACTAAAAAATTTGGAGCAATTCAGAGCGTAGATTTATATTTTCGGAGTTGGGTTCGGAGAATGCATCGACCCATGCACAACCCTAATTTCAACATACAGTTTTACCATTTCAATATTTGAACTTGTTAAAAATGTAATTTTGAAATTCTTATTAGCACACGTGATATGAAGTATCAAATCAACATGTACAATATTTTAAAGGTTTGACTGACCAAAAACTATAAGTAGATGTGTCAAACTAACGAAAACATGGAATGGAAAATGTATTATGTCATTAAAATAGTGCATTTTAGGCGAATTTAAGTGTTGAAATGATAAAATTACAAGTTAAGGTGTCAAACTGACAAATTGTACCAATTGCAGAGGATCGTGGATGTATTATACCTATTATTATCACTACCATAATGCTCTTGTACAGAGGGAGGGCATAAACTAGTCCAATCGAACTCAATAATGGGTAAGGTTGAGCGTGAATCTTGAAGAATCTGAACAATGCCGAAAAAATCGAACCAAAAATCTCTACAACTAAAATATTTTTTGTTAACTGTTTGACTTTCTTCAAACCAAACTTTCTTAAAAAATTTTATTGGAACGATTTCGCAGAATTTGAATTTTCCAAACCTAGATATTTCCCGAATCGCTTTGAATTGTACCAAACCGAAAATCAAAAATTGAATCGATAATTTAATAGAATTAGAGTTATATATACATATATATTATAAAGATTTTTGTAATAATTATGCTCAATTTATTAATATTGGACCTACTAATTTAATGTGTATTCTAAAATAATGTCATTTTAATTATTTAAAATAAAAAAATTCACTCATCAATCAAATTATTTTAAATCACAAAAATAAATATTATTAGTAAATAGCATTTTAGAATATTATAATATAATTTATGTTGAAAAATTTAAATTTATCTTTAATAATAAAATTATAATATAATATATTTTTTTAATAGTTATGATGTTGTTATTATTATTTTATGATATATATTATTTATATAATTTTTTATTTAAAAATAATAATTGTATTGTATATTAAAGTATTATAAAAATTTTAATAAAATTTTTATAGTAAAAAAATAATGATAAATAAAATTATAAAAAATTATTTAATTTTATGATTAAATTATGAAATGTTCATAGTGTAATATTTTAATTTGATTTATATCTTATTTATTTTTTACATCGAAGAAGAACCGACCTCCAAATTGAACTGAACATAAAATTTAATTCGGAAAATAACTGATCTCCGAACTGAATTAAATAAAAAAATTTAATCTCTGAATTAAACCAAACTGAAAATTCGGAGCAATTTCATAGCCTTAATTTTTAAATTTCTAATATTTTGAAGCAATTCTGGAGAATTGCATTCTCCGAACTGAATTGGACAATACTCACCCCTAATAATGGCTGGTTAAAATAAATAAATAAAAATTTAGAATTTTTTCAGAAATAATCAAGACACCCAATTTTTTTTTAAAAAAAATTGTTGATTTTTTAAATTACGTTGTTGACAATTTTTTTTTCAAAGATATGGTGGTTATTATAAGGTATAAACAACAAATTCACAAAAACCACCACAGAATTAATACAATTACAATTACCAACAGACTAAAAATAATTATATATTTTTTTGTTGTTCTCTAGTTATTATTCCGTTGTTGTTGCTATTTTTTTTTTTTGGTTGTTGTTTGATTGTTGTCAATTGTTCTTGCTATGAGGTTCTTATTTTTTATTTTTTCTAGTTATTGTTGAGTTGTTGCTGCTATTTTTGGTTTTTCTAGTTTTTTTTCTCCTCCTTGTTTGATTGTTGTTGGGTTATTGTCATTTTTTTTGTTTTTTTCTAATTTTTCTAATTGAATTTATTTACTTAGTAAAAATCCATCAAAAACAATAGAAAAAAAAAACATAATTAACTCAACCAAACATAATACACATGTGTGGTATTATTAACCTCTATTCCCTTTCTACATGCTCCAAGAACTATTATTATCCAATTAACTCACTAATAGCTTTTAATAAAGAATAATTCAAGAGAGTTGATTGTGTATCACTTTGCAGAAGGGCAAAGGTGCAAATTGAACCTCCAAATTTTTCTCTAATTTTACATTCGACTCTTTGGGTTTTTTTTTTTTTAGCTGAATTGGAACTTCTACTTTATAAATTTAGACCATATTAGACTTTTAGTGAGTACACTCAAATCCTATGACTTTTTTCACTACAATTAAGTCCTATAGATTAATAAAAAATTAATTTTAACGGTACTAACAAATAAAATATAATTTTTTAAAAAAATATATACATAACCGAATTATAAAATTTTCAAAAGTTTTTAAATTTATAAAATAATTTTTTAATTTTTTTTTAAATTTTAAAAATTTTACAATCAAGAGATATAAATTTAGCAAAATGAACAGTTCCACCCTTAAACTTTACTCAATTAACCTTTAGTACTTCTTAGTTTTTATTATGTTCTATTCAACTTTTGAACTTTTATTATAAACCTATTATTTTTATTTTAAACATATTTAACCTTTATAATGCATAAAATCAAAGTATTTTATAAATTAATGTTGATATGAACACAAGAAAAACTTATATGAACTAAAATAAGGTTTAATGAAAGAGAGAATATAAATAAAAATAAAATTTTTATAACCTTTTAATATTAGTTTTTTGTTCTATTTATATTGTTTTGAAGCTAACTTTAACATTTTATGTGTTCAAAATCATTTGAAATTAAATTTTTATCCATTTTGATATTATATAAGTTAAAAAAAATAAAAGGTGCAAATAAAACGGTGAAAAACGTTCAAAATAAGAGTTTAAAAGTTGAATAGAAAATAATAAAAGTCAAAGAGTGTCAGAAGTTAATTGTGTAAAATTTAAGGGTAAATTTATGCATCCAGCCGACATAAATAACAAATTAATAATTAACCTAAAATTTGATTTTAATAGTTGAATGAAAAAATTATTCTTGTGTAGGCTAAAAAATTATTGTGTAAGCTTAAAAATTTAAACTAATGAATGAAATTTAAATTTTTTTATTCAACCATTAAAATTAAATTTTTGATCAATTATTAATTTGTTATTAAATATTAATAAATAAAATTGATCATATTTTTAAAATATATATCACTTAATTATAAAGTTTTTAAAATTTAAGAAAAATTAAAAATTCAAGATATTCTTACCTTCATTATTTAGGCCGAAAGTTTCACTCAACTGCGATAAAAGTTTCATTATTTAGGCCAACTGTGATAAAAGTTTCATTATTTAGGCCAACTGTGATAAAAGTTTCACTCAATCCAACTGTGATAAACTAACATTGTAAAATTAAATCAAAATCAGTCGCATCGCCATCCAATAAATTCAACCACCAAACCTTAATGATAAATAAAACTATAAAAAATCATTTAATTTTATGATTAAATTATGAAATGTTCATAGTTTAATATTTTAATTTGAATTATATCTTATTTATTTTTTAAATCAAAGAAGAATCGACCTCCAAATTGAATTGAACACAAAATTTTAATTCGGAAAATAGCTGATCTCTGAACTGAATTAAATAAAAAAATTTAATCTCTGAATTAAACTGAACTGAAAATTTGGAGCAATTCCAGAGCCTTAATTTTTAAATTTCTAATATTTCAGAGCAATTCTAGAGAATTGCATTCTCCGAATTGAATTGGACAATACTCACCCCTAATAATGGCTGGTTAAAATAAATAAATAAAAATTTAGAATTTTTTCAGAAATAATCAAGAAACCCAATTTAAAAAAAAAATTGTTGATTTTTTAAATTACGTTGTTGACAATTTTTTTTTCAAAGATATGGTGGTTATTATCAGGTATAAACAACAAATTCGCAAAAACCACCACAGAATAAATACAATTACAATTACCAACAGACTAAAAATAATTATATATTTTTTTGTTGTTCTCTAGTTATTATTCCGTTGTTGTTGCTATTTTTTTTAATTTTTGGTTGTTGTTTGATTGTTGTCAATTGTTCTTGCCATGAGTTTCTTATTTTTTATTTTTTCTAGTTATTGCTGCTATTTTTTGGTTTTTCTAGTTTTTTTTCTCCTTCTTGTTTGATTGTTGTTGGGTTATTGTCAATTTTTTTTGTTTTTTTCTAATTTTTCTCATTGAATTTATTTATTTAGTAAAAATCCATCAACAACAATAGAAAAAAAAAACATAATTAACTCAACCAAACATAATACAAATGTGTGGTATTATTAACCTCTCTTCCCTTTTTCTACATGCTCCAAGGACTATTATCACCCAATTAACTCACTAATAGCTTTTAACAAAGAATAATTCAAGAGAGTTGATTGTATATCACTTTGCAGAAGGCCAAAGGTGCAAATTGAACCTCCAAATTTTTCTCTAATTTTACATTGGACTCTTTCGGTATTTTTTTTTTTTTAGCTGAATTGGAATTTCTACTTTATAAATTTAGACCATATTAGACTTTTAGTGAGTACACTCAAATCCTATGACTTTTTTCACTACAATTAAGTCCTATAAATTAATAAAAAAATTAATTTTAACGGTACTAACAAATAAAATATAATTTTTTTAAAAAAAATATATACATAACCTAAATATAAAAGTTTCAAAAGTTTTAAAATTTATAAAATAATTTTTTAATTTTTTTTTAAAATTTTAAAAATTTTACAATCAAGAAATATAAATTTAGCAAAATGAATAGTTCCACCCTTAAACTTTACTCAATTAACCTCTACTACTTCTTAGTTTTTATTATGTTCTATTCAACTTTTGAACTTTTATTATAAACCTATTACTTTTATTTTAAATATATTTAACCTTTATAATGCATAAAATCGAAGTATTTTATAAATTAATGTTAATATGAATACAAGAAAAACTTATATGAACTAAAATAAGGTTTAATGAAAGAGAGAATATAATTAAAAATAAAATTTTTATAACCTTTTAATGTTAATTTTTAATTCTATTTATATTATTTTGAAGCTAACTTTAGCATTTTATGTGTTCAAAATCATTTGAAATTAAATTTTTATCCATTTTGATATTGTATAAGTTAAAAAAATTAAAAAGTACAAATAAAACGGTAAAAAAAGTTCAAAATAAAAATTTAAAAGTTGAATAGAAAATAAATTAATAATTAACCTAAAATTTCATTTTAACAGTTGAATAAAAAAATTATTTTTGTGTAGGCTTAAAAATTTAAACTAATTAATTTTAAATTTTTTATTCAACCATTAAAATTAAATTTTTTGTCAATTATTAATTTGTTATTAAATATTAAAGAATACAATTGGTCATATTTTTGAAATATATATCACTTAATTGTAAAGTTATTAAAATTCAAGAAAAATTTAAAAATTATTTTTTAGGTTTAAAAACTTTATAATCAGGTTGTGTATATATTAATAAAAAAAAATCAAAAATAACATATTGTAGAATGGAAACTTTTAAAACAGATAGAAGGAATTGCTTAAAGTTAAATCAATAAATTAGTAATTTAGCCAATATAAAGGTATACAAGATATTCTTACCTTCATTATTTAGGCCAAAAGTTTCACTCAACTGTGATAAAAGTTTCACTCAACTGTGATAAAAGTTTCATTACTTAGGCCAACTGTGATAAAAGTTTCACTCAATCCAACTGTGACAAACTAACATTGTAAAATTAAATCAAAATCAGTCGCATCGCCATCCAATAAATTCAACCACCAAACCTTAACAAAGATAGGACCAAAATGAAGCTAGAACTCAATACATTAATAAATTGCATTTCAGCAAAGTCAGACTTTAATGTTTTGAACACTAGAAACACAACAGGACACTAAAAGACATCAGGTTTATGACATAAGTTGCAGCAAAGCAAAGTTGATAAAAATAACAATGCCAAACTAATCCATTAAATCATGCTATTCTCAAGTTACAATTACCATAAGGGATAACCAAGAAAAGAGAGGAGGGAAGTTGTGGGTGTGGCAGCAGAAACAGGAACACCAAACACCACACCAATTCCATTACACTTACAATTGAGTTTGCAAATAAGCGTTACCATAAGGGATAACCAAGAACGATTTCAACTAGATTATTAAGCATCATTTTGGAATCTTGACGTTTGCAAAAAAACAATAGTAGTGTGTAACTACAGACAAGCAACACCAATAACTTGAACGTTGAAAGCTTGATGAATGGTAACTAGAATGATACATGCCTTAAAACATCGAAATCCTAATGAATGCCAGCTAAAATGATATATGAAAGCACAGTTAATACAATGTATATGTTTAACCCAACAGACGCTTAAGATAAGCTGGGGATCTTTGAAATAGACTTTTATAATATAAGAAAACAGATAGTGTCTCTGATCCAAAATCTAATTCTAAATCCATTTAACCAAGTCTATCAGAACAAAACGAAACGAAGAAAACCGAGACAAAGCTAAAAAACAAATCAAGACAGCAATAAACTTAGCATACACTCTAATCAAAGAGGGAGAATCCCAAATCACCATCGCTCTCCTCTTCTGGTTCATCTTTCTTTTCTTCA
This sequence comes from Mallotus repandus, assembly GCA_949671775.1. Taxonomy (NCBI): domain Eukaryota; kingdom Viridiplantae; phylum Streptophyta; class Magnoliopsida; order Malpighiales; family Euphorbiaceae; genus Mallotus; species Mallotus repandus. The sequence goes on from CATIWM010724323.1 coordinate 15,445, forward strand.
GCAGCAGATTCATTAGCTGCAGGTGCTGCACCTCCAGCTGAAGCTGCTGCACCACCACCGCCGCCAATAAAGCCTCCACCGCCACCACCACCAATGATCAGCTGTACCGAAAAAACCATAAACTCAGTGTCAGATTAGATAAAGCTGAATCCACCCAAACACTCAATGCTACAGAGTAGAAACCCATTTTACTATCCAATACCCAAACAACCAAAAGCATTGCCACAGAAATTTCCACAAAATCCATATCATATGTCATCCGAATAATAATGTAAAAGCCAAGTATGATAACAAAAACCAACAGACCGATCACAATAAGCAACAAAATCACAACCAAATACATATTATCTAAAAGTCAGATTCGTTTCTACCCAAATAAGAGAATTACATGAAGAATTAGAAGAAGAATTAAAGACCTGAAAAACGGCAGAAGAAGGAGTGACAAAGGAGAAAGAAGACTGAACGCCACCGGAGGAATCGCTGGCTACAGCAGTCTGGACAAGCTTCCTTTGGAGCTGGAAGGTGGAATCAGCGGAGGCCTCAAGCTCACCGGAGAGCTGCTTGGCGGACCACTCTCCATTGGAGTGTCGGCATACGAATGTGAAGACTCCCATCGTTGGCTCGGCTGCTGAGTTTTTGAGATTTTTGTTCTTAAAACGCCTGACACAGCTACAAGCAAATCGTCGTTCAAAGAAATTTATACGAATTAGAGTCCAGATTTGCGCTTGTCGAAACCCTAGGTTTTTTTTAGAAGACATATTTGTCCCTGTGTATAGTTCTTAATTCCACTGGTGCCCTTGACGAGATGGTAAACGGTAAGGGTGAGCATTGGATCGGTTTTGATATTTTTTTATCGTACTAAATTAATTAAATTTTTTGGATATAAAACTGAACAAAGCTGAATTAAATTTTAGTTTAATTTGGTTCAGTTCATAAAAATAGAAAATGGAAAGAAAATAAATCAAACCAAATTGAATTGAGTTAATTAAATTTTTGATTGATTCATCTAGTAGTCTTGCTTGCTTACCCAACAAATAATGTTGTTTTATCATTCAGTTAATTTGATTATTTTGATTAATTTTTAAATATAAAATTAAACCGAACTGAACTAAATTTCACACTTCGATTCAACTTATAAAAATTAAAATTATAAAACAAACAAATCAAATTGAACCCGATTGAATCAGTTCATTTTTTAATTCAATTAATTTGGAAGCCTTGCTCACCCTAGTAAATGGCACTCATGCCAATAAATTAAATGTTATAGAAAATTTGGGTGATTTTGAGTTTTAGATAGTGGCCCTTTCAAGTCCACTTTTCTTCAAGTTTCCTCGACTTTATATGTTAGATCATTAACACCTTATTAACATACTAATATAACAATTTATAATCATTCTTAATTATAAGTTTTACTATATTAATTGTGAATCAAAATGAAAAATAAATAATTGTAATAAAAATATATTAATAATACATCTTTATATTTACAATAATATACTAAATTAATTAGACAAATTAAATATATTTTTTAACTATAAAGGCACTATATATTCAGGTAATTAACAAATAATATATTTTTCAATAAAATTAATAAATATTATTATTTTTACAGTAATTTTTATTCATTTATTTTAAAAATGATGACAACCATTAGATTGATTTTTAGTTTGGTGTTTTTAATCTAATTGTGGACTTGAAAAAATTTGAGGAAAAGTTGACTTGAGGGGAGCTACACCCTTTTACATAGAGCTTTAAAGCCTCTGCAACTTGAGCTACTCAAAAAT
>CATIWM010724345.1:0-26303 GCA_949671775.1 Mallotus repandus
TAATGATTGGAAATTAGTGCATATAATCTTTAAAAGCAACTCTCGTTCGTCAGTTTAAAGTAAAGTTCCTAATTGCAACTCTCGTTATCAAGTAGAAGTGTCTACAAATCCTAAAAATCAACTCTCGTTCTCAGATTAGGATATTCCCGTCTAGAGTCTACAAGTCCTTTCGGTTCATTGTAGAGATAGACAAAGAAACACAAGTAGAACTACTAAATATCCCTTAAGATGAATTCCTTGTCTCCAAGTGAACTCATTACTTAAGTGAATTCAATTAAAGTTCACTCAAATTATTCCATTCTCATTGTAAATAATCCGATTAAAACAAGTTACATATGGTGATCAAGCATATATAACACAAATTTGTACTAATATAATTCAAATCAATAAGCAAACATGAATATGTAATCCTTATTCAATCAACATTGCAATTCATTCAAAGACCAAGCCACTAAACATGGTTAATTAAATCAAGAGACAATCAAAAACAATATAGAAGAGAAGAGATTGAGTTAATAAAACCCCTTTTAATTGTCTTATAGCCGAAAATGATCTCCCTTGCGTAAATCTATCTAAAAATATCTATATATTGTCTCTCTATATTTACCTATTTGGCACTAGGCACTAATGACTCATATATATAGGCCTTAGATGTCGTTACAAGAAGTTACGAAATAGAAAGGCACCTTTTAACATGAAGGGTTACAACCCTATACAAAATACATAACTTCCAGGGTATTTTTGTCTATCTAAATGAATTTATCTCTAGAAATTTCCTGCATAAAAGTTCTATATCTTCAAGTCATCTTTCTAATGCAACTTGAATCACCTCATTTTGATGTTTGTAGAGGAAGTTATGACTGAAATACAAAAACTGCTCAATCCAGAAACTTCTACGCCTTTTGTCCCTGTGCCGAGTCGTTCCAGGGTGCCGACTAGTTACAGAAGCTCTCTGTAATGACTCGTCCCATGTGTAACAACTCATGACAGAGTCCTTTCTTCCAAAAATGGCTTATTTTTCTTTCCAACTTGTTTTAACCAATTCCAAGCCCTTTTTCAACGATCATTAGACCTAAGAATACATCAAAACATACAAACAAACCTAAAACGCATTTGGTAGATAGAAATCACATACTAAGAACATAAAAACACAAGATCACAAGCAAAATAAATAACATAATTACTAAAAGACTCCTAAATAAGTATGCATATTTGTGTTATATCAATAGTCTGTGTTATTTATGTTATATTTCAACCCTGCATGTAATTGTCATGATGTTAAGTTTAATCCTAAGGATATTTATTGTTTAAATATATTCTTATTCTTCTTTTGTGTAAATCTAACAAGTTGGGTTTCTTTTATAGGTCTTTTATATATTTGTGGGAAGATTAACATTTTAAGTTTTGCATGAATTTGAGGATGATTCTTAATCATCCAATTTGCCAATCCTCTAATTAGTTTGGGTTTATTTTGCCATTTATTGCCATTTTAATTGTATAATGAGTTGTAACCCTTAATCCTTTCCCCCTTTTCTTTAATTATATGCTTGTAAATTATTATTTGCGATAAGTGCTGGAATTATAAGCATGAAATTGAATTAATGTGCAAATTCTAGTTTAAACGTAAAATTGGAAATCATCACAATTGGCATGTTAAATAAGGAAATAATTTAATAATCAAAGGTAATAAAATAAAAAAAACACACGGAGGCCAACCGCAAGGTTGTGTGGGTATTCCAAAAGCTCATGACCAGTTTCCAAACCCTTTCTTTGAGGATAGCTTCTGGGAACCTCCGTGGAATCCAGTTGTCGTATAGTGTATCCCGGGTTTCATCCAGGTGCCAACTCCTTCTCCAATTTGGGCTCCAAAGCCTATTTTGTATTTCCTAATGCGCCTTAAGCCCACACAGTGTCGTGGCCATCAAAGACTTGGGCATGCGTTAAACCTCGCTACCTACAGTGGCGACTCCACTAGGGATAGAGAAACTGATTCCATTATTTTGTAATTTATCATCTTTTACTATTTCTTTATTTCCTTTACATTTATTGCATTCACTACACTTTCTCACATAAGATGCACTCAGTCCCAAATAACCAGATAATAGTCACTACTTCATTGCTTGTATTTGACTCAAACAGGGTGGTGGAGTGTTTGATTTTTGTCACTTATAGCACATACTTATCCATGTTGTATGGAACCTTGAGTGGGGAGACATAATCGAGGTATATAGCTATGGATACTGAAGATTATTACCCGAGACCCAGCTCATATAATGACCTAGTAATTTCCCTCAAGATTTTTCCTAAATATGTGTGATTTATGCCATATAGTAATCATTAAAATAAAAGCCCAAGCCCATTTGCAAATGGACTAGGCTAAATTAGGCATTTAATGCCCTCTCTGGCCCATTAAAGTGGACTTTGGTTTTATTTAAAGGATTTACTACTTGTTTATTTCATCTTGAGAGTTTTCTAGCATACATCAGTTTTGTTATCCCCTAATGATAATTAAAACCCAAAACAAAAACCCTAGGATAAGGAACTCACTATTGAACATGTGTACAAGAGAAATAAGGGCAAAGATATCGTTTGAGACTTTTGTTTGCTTCTTTGTTATATGTAAATAGAGTATGTGTTTACTTCTTTCTTTGAAAATTAAGGTGAATCTACATTGCATGCATACATGTCATGCATATTTCTAACCTATGGTGGTTACAAATATAGATTCATATAAGTCTTCTATCTAAATGAGATCTGACACTGGTCAATTGGTTAGAATCCCTAAAGACACAATAATGGCGGGTTTTGATCCTGATGCCTTCAAGGAGCAGTTAAAAGCATAAATGGCTTAACAGACCCGGACTATTATGCAATAAATGATGGGGGTAATGATGGGGTCAGCTAGACAGAAACAACTGGCATAACCACAACCATTAGACCTTAATGCTGAAAACTCTGGGAGAAATCAGGTGGAAGAGGATCTTGAAACTTTAATAGCTGAACCTATGGCCCAATATAATGTAAACACTTCAAAGAATGTAGAAAAGATTGATTAGGCCAAAAACATGACCAATACCATGGCTCAAATCCAAATGATGATGAAGGAGAAGGGAATAAATGCTCCTATGGACTATAAGAACCTTGATTTAGATGAAGATGATGATGACGATCCACTTCCTTGAAAATTCAAATTTCCTGATATGAAGAAGTACACCGGTACTGATGATCCTCATCTATATTTAAAGCAGTATGTGACTCATATGAAAATAATTGACTTGACCAAGGCACAGATTGTCAAGCAATTCCTTTTGTCTCTAGAAAAAGCACCAATCAGATGGTACTACAATTTAGAATCCCATGTTCAAACTGAATGAAAGGAATTGTGCGCTGCGTTTGTGAAGCAATATGGTTTCAACACTCAAATGGAAGTATCCTTAAGAGACTTACAAAATACTAAGTAGTGATTCAATGAATCCTTTGTTGATTACTTAACTAGGTGGAGAGGAAAATTGGCATAGATGAGGCACAGGCCTACTGAGACTGATCAACTAATGACAGCAAAGAGGGATGTGCCCTTCCACTTTCCAAGAAGCTAAAGGACCTTAGAATTTGGAACTTTAAAGAGCTGTATAGGTTTGGGGTATAGAAAGAATCTGATCTACCATAAGTTCTTTAGTGAAAGGTTAAGAGGCAAAGAAGTAATTGGCTCCAGTAGCAATGTGCAGATCAATGTCATTGGGCAACCCCGGAGGCTCTCCAATCTGGGAATGCCTCTCTCTAAGGTCTTGGAAAAGCTGATCAAGAATAACCTGCTACAACCCCTATCTCCTATATAACCTCTACCAAATGCTAACCCAAAGCTCTTCTAAAAATTTTATCAAACCATCGGCATGACACTAATAATTATACTTGACTGAAACATGAAATCCAAGACTTGATTAATTCAGGTAAAATCATTAACCCTAAAACCAAAAAACCAAACACCAAAAAGAACTTTTTACCTAACTACCAAAGTGTACCACCACCAAATGCACCCATCCTTATGATCAACATTGGCTTAATAGAGGAGCAATTCTTTAACTCCTTTGTTGATGTCACTCTTGTATCACCAAAACTTGAACTAAAAGACCTAAATCTGAGTGAGCAGCCTGTGGAGCTTGATGTGAATGTTTTGGTCATTTGGAGTTTTGATGATGAAGGAGGACCGATTGATCTGTGGAATAATAATGGAGAAAGGAAAATCCAACCAGTTAAGAAGGTTGAAAAAAAAGAAGAATAAGCAAAACCTATTAAGTCAGAAAAAGAGGAAGTGGGCTCAAAAGAAGAAGTAAAGAAAGCTAAGAAGGCTGATGAAGCAAAGAAGAATGAGAAAACTATCACTATTGTTTAGGAATTGCTTATGCATTCTAGAGCCCATCGAGAATCACTAGTTATGGCCTTAGACCACAAAAAATTCCATGTGAGTCATACTCTTGATCAGCTAGTGGACTCATTGAAGAAAAGCCCTCAGGAAGTTATTATGTTTACTGACGATGATTTACCTTTAGAGGGTAGAGACTACCATAAAGCCATGTTCATTAAGGTTGAAAACAAAGGAAAGTTAACTTGCTATGTGATGGTGGATAATGGATCTGTTATGATTAACAGTAGCTGACTTGAAGCCATTTGATCAAGGCCTATAGTAGAGGCTTGTTGAGGGGACTTTCAGAGCCTTGGTCAAGACTGGACCTATTGAAGTTTGGGTTAATCTGCACGTAATAGATATTTTGATCACTTTTGTTGTGTTATTAGGCAGGCCATGGTTTCACCCTTTGGAAGGAGTACCGTTGATAGTTCACCAGAAGATTAAATTCCCATATGAGGGAAACGTAGTCACTAATTCAGCAGAGACTGAAGCTACTGTCGTTGCTTTGAAGTTGGCTCCTCAAGAAATCTCTCTCAGTCCTAGTTTCAAGGTCTACATGATAAAGATTAGTTTGATGGAAGGGTCATGAACATTATAAGGAAGATGGACTTCATGGCTGGCATGGGGCTGGGAAAGAATCATAATGTACCGCCAGAGTTCATCGAATGAAAGTGCCAATTCTAAAATATGGAGTGGGATATCATGGAGTTGATGATTCTGAAGAGGGGAATGAAGTTGAAGCTAAATATGGTGACAATGAAAGGAAAACTGAAATTAAAAAGAAGGCATTATAGGAAACATTTGCGAAGGAAGGCACCGGATACCCATACAAGGGAACTCCTAAACCTTTGATGATAGCTGAAAGATTGGTCCTCGGGTTTGAAAGTTTTGCTGAACATGTGGATGGGATCAAAGAGGTTGTTGTTGAGAAGCCAATGGTGGAAGAACTGGTGCTGACTCTAGAACCAGAGGAGGACATTCCTGCGGTAGAGTTGAAGGATGTTGCTAGTTACGTAGAGGAGTTTGACTTTGAGTCCTATCATCATGGATGTCTTTTATGATGACCTTGATGTTTCTTTTACTAACCTGTTTAAAACTTATGACTTTAATTTTTCTTTAAAGTTAATGCAATGAGGTCTGACTTTGCTTATTTATGTGATATTTTTCCTAATGGTTATTCTGTTTGTGATGATCATTTCATGCATATGTTTGACATTAATTCTATGCAAACTGAATCATTTAATTTAGGCACATATGATAACCCTAATAAAATACTTATTGCTTCTAATTTAACTCCTGATGAGAGTGAAAAAATGAAAGAAATGATGAAAAGAAGACAGAAAGTATTCGCTTGGGATTATAAAGATATGCCTAGGATTGACAAAGAGATCGTAGAGCACATAATCCCTACATATTCTCACATCACACCTATAAAGCATAAGAAGAGGAGATTAAGGCTAGAATGGGCTCTCTTGATCAAGGAAGAGGTTGAAAAGTAGCTGAAGGTGAAATTCTTAGAGGTAGTAGCTGACATCCAATTGTTAGCCAACATAGTTCTAGTTCCTAAGAAGGATAGGATAGTCAAAATATACATAGATTATAGAGACTTGAATAAAGCTTGCCTAAAAGATGATTTTCCCTTACCACATATTGACACCCTAGTCGATAGTACAACCTCCAGTGCAATGTACTCTTTCATGGATGGTTTCTCATGGTACAACTAGATTATGATGCTAGTGATCAATAAGCTAAAGATGTCTTTCACCATCGAGTGGGGAATTTACTATTACTCATTTATGTCATTTGGGCTAAAGAATACAGAAGCTACTTATCAGAGGATGGCTACCACTTTACTGCATGACATGATCCATAAGGAGATAGAGGTATATGTGGATGATATGATGGTAAAGCCTACAACCAGAGAGGGGCACTTTGAGGCTCTAGACAAGTTCATGGCAAGAGCTAAAAAGTATAACCTCAGGTTGAACCCTAAGAAATGTGTTTTTAGAGTAACCTCAGGAAAGCTACTAGGACACATCATCAACCAGAAAGGAATAGAGGTGGATCTGGATAAGGTTAAAGCAATTAGAGAGATGCCTGCATTGAAGAATAAGAAAGAGGTTAAAGGGCTTATCAGATGATTGCAGTACATCAATAGGTTTATAGCCAAGTTGACTACCATCTATGAGTCGATCTTTAAAATTTTAAGAAAGAATTAACCCATAGTTTGAATTATAGATGTCAAATGGCTTTTAAAACTATTAAGGGTTACTTGATGAATCCTCTAGTCTTACAACCACCGAGGCCGGGTAAACTTCTAATCCTTTATCTAGCGATTGAGAAAGAAATAGTAGGTGCAAGTTAGCCCAGGAAGTTAAAGGAAAGGTCGAGCATGCAGTGTATTATCTGAGTAAGAAACTTTTACCCTACGAGTCTAACTACAATCTTGTGGAGAAGACATGTTTGGTCGTGATTTGGGCAACTAATAAACTCCGGCATTACTTCTAATCCTATAGAATTCAGGCACTCTCTAAGCACAACCCCCTCATATATCTTTAATAGACTCCATCACTTATGAAAAAATTAGCCAGGCGGCTAGTCCTGCTTACCAAGTTTGATATTGACTATGTGGTAAAGAAAGTGGTGAAGGAAAGAGCGGTCGCAGACTTCTTGGCTCAGAGTCTGGTAGATGATGGATAGGAATGGGAACTGGAATTTTTAGATGAGCATTTGGGGGGCAATAGAGATCCAAGGATGGGTAATGTACTTTGATCGGGCTGTCAACAACAAGGGAGTAGGCATTGGTGTAATTCTCATCACACCTGAAGGAAAGATGATTTCGATGGCAAAAAGGTTAGAGTTTGAAGTAACTAATAACCAAGCTGAATATGAGGCCTGCATCTTTGGATTGGAAGCAATCTAGAATGTTGGGGCAGAAGAGGTCACAGTATACAGAGACTCTATGCTAGTGGTAAAATAGATCTCTAATCGATGGGAAGTAAGTGAAGACAAGCTAAGATTGTACTGGGATTATTTGGCTACTATTATGTTGTCTTTCACCCAATGTAAATTTGTGCCTTTGCCACAGGAGGAGAATCAAATGGCAGATGCCCTGACCACTTTAGCTGCAACATGAGAAGGAGGAAAATAGGCAGAAGTCAAACCCCTCATCCTAGTAAAGTCCTGAACTCCCTGTTACGAAGAAATAAGAGTAATGTTGATCGACCCTACATAGAAGCCCTAGTTCTATGATTTGTAGCAGTATTCGAAAATAGGATAATTTCCTGACAATGCTGATAGGAAAAAAAAGATGTAACTGAAGATGCTATCCTTACAGTTTATCAGTCATAATGGAATGTTATATAAAAGAATGATGACAGGAGTGCATTTGAGATGTGTTGATAAGGATAAGGCCCAAAAAATCATGGAAGCAGTTCATGAGGATATATGTGGATCGCACATGAACAAAACAATTTTGGCTAAGAAAATAACTCCTCAATGGTACTTTTGGCTGACTATGGAAGTGGGTTATGTGAAACATGTAAAGAAATGCAATAATTGCCAAGTGTACATTGATGTGAGCCATTTGCCTTCTATGGAACTTTAAGGGTTGACTTCTCTATGGCCATTCGCAGTCTGGGGAATTGATATCATCAGAGAGATAAGGCAGAAAGGCATCCAATGGTCATCATTACATTGTGGTAGTGATTGATTATTTCTCCAAATGGGTTGAGGCATAATCATTCACCACTGTTGGGGCAAAACCAATGGCAAAGTTTATTGAGAAGAACATAATTTGTAGGTACGGGTTACCTCATCAGGTTATCACTGATAATGGTGTTTAGTTCAAAGTAGAAACATCTACCTTGTTAGAGGAGTATAAAATTAAGCATCATAAATCATCCCCGTATAGACTACATGCTAATGGTGCGGTAGAGGCCGCAAATGAGAATGTGAATAGGATCCTAGCCAAAATACTAGAGAATTATAGATACTAGGCAAGCTACCTAAAATTCACATTATGGGGGTATAGAACCACTACTAGAACATCAATTGGAGCTACTCCATATTCCCTAGTGAATGGATGTGAAGCTGTATTACCAGTGGAGGTTGAGATTTAACCATTAAGGGTTCTTTTGGAATCCAAAATCCCTGAGTATCAGTGGGTAGAGAGCCGATTGGGGCAGCTGACGTTATTAGATGAGAAGAGGCTAAAACCTATGTATCACTCCCAGTTGTATCAAAAAATGATAGCCCGAGCTTATAACAAGAAAATTAAGACAGGCAAGATCAAAGAATGTGACTTGGTATTGAAGCTCACTAAGCCAATCATGACTGATTCATATGAAAAGTTTAAGTTGAATTGGGAAGGTCCATATCAAGTGAAGAAGCTATTTTCCAAGGGCGCTGCTATCTTGTCTGATTTGGAAGGAAATGAGTTCAGAGAGCCCATTAACCTAGACAAGCTCAAGAAATACTTTATATAAAGTCTTGCTAGAGAGAAAACCTCAAAAGAGGCTATCTAGGCAAAAATTAGAGACAGAAAAATAGAGGAAATAAATAAAAGTCCTAATGGATTGAAAACCTTGAAAGAGGCAGTCCAGGCAAAAGTTAAGGACTTGTAAAAGGAGAGAGAGAGAAAAAAAATAGTTAGTTGGAAAACTTACAAGGGTAAGCCAATTAACGACTGGAGATATGTTAGAAGCAAAATTTATAGTTACTATGTTCTTAAATTAAATGGAATGGATTGCCTTAGTTATTGTTGAATGTTGAGTTAAATGCTTATTGCAAACTGTTTAACTAAAAAGGAAATTCCATCCAACAAAAGAGGAAACAAAGACTAAAATTCATAAACTAATTCTGCTTTCTTTTCTTCTATTAAACACTTTAGGCACTCGATGCATATAACTCCCTTATTCTTTTATTCCTCATAAATTCATCTTTAACTATCAGTTGTAAATGGATCTAAGCCTTGTACTGATCATCAGTAAACTGATCTCCGTTATGGTTAATATACCTCTGAATGGTTCTACGAGGCCAAGTTGCAACCAAATTATCTAGAAAGTTCTGAGAGAGAGCCTCTGACTCAAACTCATGCACTAGCTCCACAATCAATTATTTCTAACCATATTACCGACAAAGGAGGGCAAGATTGTAAAAAGTGGTAGAATGAAGACCAATTAAAGGGGCACAGTCGGTGTAGGACCGAATGGTCACATGTTGCAATCTCCACCAAGGGCACATCCACTTAATCATAGTATTAGGAAATGTCGATAACCAACCCTGAATATCTACTGAAATAGGGTGAAATCGTCTAGTATGATAATGTTTGGCCTTGTAATGTGCAATGTCTCTGGGAGGCTCGATTAATCTCAAATTTTCATGAAACCATGCTTGTAGAATAATGAATGGGTAAAAATGACAATAAAGCAGAAAATGAAGAGAGAAAAAGGAAAGCTGACCTCCAATAGTAGCGGATTCCCAAAGAATCACTTAGTTTCTGAGAAGTTGTCCAATCCAATAATGGTCTCTCCCAAGATGAGACGAAAGGAGTTAAGGCCTGCTTCTACTTGATCCAAGATATAGAGAACTTTTGAGTCACAATTGCCAAAAGGGGAAACAAGCAATAATTGTGCATATAGGCAAAGGTGATCATTTAAGGCCAGCAAACCTTATTACTATCTATAACCACAACAGGTTCGAGGAGAGAGCTTATCAGAATCTCAGTACCAAAGATATAGTGAAGGGAGGATTGAGGAGAAAGGTTGAACAACCTAGCCATTTGGTATTGAATGGAGTGTAAATCTAGGGTTTTGACCAGAGGAACTGCAATCTGACAAGCAGAATCCATTTAAAAGCCGAAGATCACTTCAAACTCTTATGTCTAGGGGCATAGCTCTAATGTGTTAAACCTGAAGACATGTTTTTAGGGATCCTAGAATTGAGCAAGAGCATAGAGAAAAGGGAAGTTAATCTTCCTAGGATGCTAAGATCAAAAAACTGACAGGTGAAATGACTTTAATTTTGTCCATAAATCACCATCCAAGCTTTTCAAGATCAGTAGTTGTTTCAAGCTTCTTTGATCATGTTGGAAGGTTAGGATGCTATTTAGAGAGAGAAAATAGAGAGAAATGGTGTAGGTGTGTGAATTAGGGATTTTATAGAAAGTTAAGGACTCAATGAGCTATAGAATTGAGCTGCAGAGGTGATCACCTCAACAAACAAGCAATGCCTTTACGTGCTAAGACGTAATTATTTTGCCTCTTCACAAAGAGGCGACGCCTCTGCATAGATGCGATACAACTTCAACAGAAAGGGGCATATTTTCTTGTACAATTAGAGAGTGATTGTGTTATAAATGCAAAAATTCAGCTATCAGAGAAGAGAGTTATTGTAATAAAAATTCCTTAATCAATTCAAAGCACAATTAAAATTTATTTAAATTCTATAGCATTCATTCAGTGAAAATATGATAATCCTAGAATAAAAGACCAATCCAGACAAAAAAGAATCAATAGTTCATAATGGCCAAAATGATTCTAATCTCAGAGGTATCTAAGGTGGTATCCTATACGTCATCTCCATCATCACCTCCCTTCCTCTGTAGGATCATCAACATGCTCATGTCCATCATCCTCACTGCCATCTTCAGCGTGCTCATTAGCCTGCTCCTCCTCTCCAGTATGCTTCTCCTCCTCACTATCACTAGCCTCATCATCTTCATCGTCAACTTGAAGGGCAGCAACCTGACACTCAAGTGCAGTGATCCTAGCCTAACTAGTATTATTTTGATCCTGTCAAAATACAATGAAAGGTAAGAAATCATGAAAGCATGCATACATGTAGATATAGGAAACAATTGTTACCTTCCACTGTTGTGTCATGCTCATTAAGAAGTCCCGCTGGGCCTCGATTACCCTGTACATATACTTTCCCTGATCTCAAAGTATCTGTGTAATTAATGCATTGTTAAAACTAACCCTATATTAAGTCAAGTTTGAGAGTATGATTTTAGAAGAAGGGACCTCACATATGTGGAGGCCTCTGGGATGAACACTGGCTCTAAGCTTGTGTCTAGTGTTATAAACTAATGAGAAAGCTCGCCTGAAGGCATCCAATATCGGGTCAGCAAGTCGGGAGGGGCAGCAAGCCCACCAACCACCATCTGAGAACTAGAGTTAGAAGGCTCTATAGCATGGGGCGGTGCTCCTTCTAAAGTACCCTCACCACTCGGCACAGGATGGGGGCACTAAAGAGGTCTCTCTTGTGCAGTAGGCCCAAGACAAGGTGTTGGTCCCCTAGCTAGTGCCTAAAAATGAAGATTAAGTTAGGGAAATGACATTTACAAGTGGAAAAGTCTCATATAAAAAGTCTCATTATCTGTAGGAGATCAGCCCGAGCAAAGTTCAAATAATGAGACTTCCTCCTCTTATAGTACTCATCAGCATCATCTCCCTCACAGGCCTGATCAAGCTCGTCTCCCTCTAATAAGTGTATCCAAAAGATGCCTCGAGGAGGAGGAAAAGGTGGTCATCTCACCCGAGCACCTAGGCACCATTGATGTATCCTCTTATCAAGGTACCAAACTCTACAATCAAGTCCTCGGAGCATGACCCTCTTCTCAAACAAGGGTATCGAGCATATCATGTCCTAGGTCCATCCATCCTGAGGGCCCTACAAGTCCGGGTAAAGCTATAAAAATAAGCTGGTAAGTGAATGAATTTGATTAACAAGTATGCTATTGATTATAATTATGTTTGCATGTACCATACCTCGTCATATGTCAAAGTGTTCAGCTGCTCACAATGGATGTGGATGTGAGCGACAGGCCTCCACCAAGCCCGACTGGGGCCCCACCTCCCCATGGCAAGAAAGGGGACATCACGAATGCATGATATTCCAACGATCAGCTCCAACTCTAAAGCCCAGTCCTACAAAAAGAGAAAAGTTGTAAGCAAATCATAATAATGGTATTCAAGATCAACCCAATGAAAGAAGGAAAAGAAATAAAATACCAAAATAGTGTGCAGAGTCATCTGGCTTCCCACACTATCTCGTCCATACTCTTGTATATGTAGGCTAAAGCACAGTTGCCCTAGTCATATGAAGCCACTAAATCTAGATCCCTCAGAGGCATCAGGAAAATCAGATTTATGGAACTGGCAGTGTCCGTAAAGAGAGTGGTGCCTAATAGGTAAACTAAGAATGCCCGCACCACCTGGTCAATCTCTCGAGGGGTAGTAGTAGCCTCCACTCTAGCACACATGTAGTAACTCTTGATGGAGTCTATCTTGATAGTGTGGGTCCCCTTCATGTCTGGGACCATGCCTAGTAGACGCTCGATGTAAGCAAGATGATCTGGTGTTAGTTAATAGAGACTCGCATCAAAAGGATATAATCTCCTGAACAGGCGATGCCGGTAATAGCAGCAAAAGAAACCTGCTCTAAAGTAAACTCACCGAAAGAGAGATGGAATGTATGAGTGGTGTTCGACTACCTCTCCATCAAGGCATGCAAAGACTGATAGTCGGTCCACCCCTGAGCATCCAGGAGGGCAAGAATTTAATCGAAGAACCTGGTATCATGTATGTGAGCCTTCATCTCGCCCAGGAAGTTATCGTACTAAATACAAGCGCCATTGAAGTTCTCAGTACCCTTAAGAGTGTGGGCATCAAGCTATGGATAAACAGGGAGTTGAATTTTGAATTTATTTGAATAAAGTTAAATTTTTTCATAGAATTCTGTTGAAGAGGCGAATGCCTCTATGTGTAGGGGCGAATGCCTCATCGAAGAGATGTCATCTCTTCATGTAGAGTTGATCGCACCTTTGACATATCACCTTGACATGAAGAGGCGACTGCCTCTTTGAAGGAGCGATTGCCCCATCGAAGAGGCAACGCCTCCTCATGATGGCAATCTGACACTCGAGTTTCGATTTACTTAGCTTTGTTCAATTAATAAAAAAAATTCTCAGTTAAAGTGATAAATGTACATCTATGAACACTAATCTGATGTTACCTCATGTTATTTGTAAGAAAAACTAAATACATCAGGCACTAACCTCTGCAGTAGCCAATCCACAGATATGGGATCACACATCTGCTAGTAGAGGAATCCCATCCCCAATATTGAGACCAAAGTTGTGCAGAGGATGTACTGGAGGTGGTACTGGGTCCCATGCTAGAAGATCTGGGGTCCGTGCAGCTTCCATGATAATGAAAGTTGAAAAAGAAAAGTGAAGGAGAAAAGTTAAAGAAAAGCAAAAGGAAAAAGAATGAATCTTTTTTAAAAAGAAAAAGAAGATAGCTATTTATAGGAAAGAAAAAGGAAGTGGAGAAGGCCACTTGATGAAGGAGGTTAATTAAGACATAAGTGCTTTGCCAGGTTTGTATCCCCGGGCTGATAGTCTAAAAAAAATAAAAGTTTCTATTATTATTAATTTCTCGGGTATTCCCCAAAATTGACTGGTAGGAGATGAAGTTTTCATGACTCAAGTATTTGTGAGTGATTTATCGGGATTGTATGCTCGAAATTCACATTTGTGAGTGATTTCTCGAGATTGTATGCCTAAAATTCATGTTTCAGTGAGTGCTTTCTTAGGATTATATGCTCCAGATTCATGTTTTAGTGAGTGACTTATCGAGATAGAATGCTCGAGATTCACGTTTCGATGAGTGATTTCTCGGGAGTGAAATTCCCGAGGTTCACATTTCAAGTTTAAAAATTTGACCTCTCGGGTTTTAATTTCTGAGGCTGATGTAATGGATTTTGAAGAATTTACCTCTCGAATGAATCTTGGAGGTCAGTTATATCTTTTTATTGATTATTGCATTTATTGTGCATGTTGCTTTTTCAAAAAATTAATTACATAAATTCGATTTTTTGAAAAAACAAAGGGGTAAACTGTGGACATCCTTGATTTGATCGACCCAAAATGAAAGCCCGATGATGAGGTAGAATGAATTATGAATGTAAGAGAATCCCAAAATCTTTTTCAGAGTGGACTCAAAAGCTAAAAATGTCAAATCCAAGCTTAAAACACCTAGCTGTGCCTAAAACACTGAAACCAAGCCCAAAAACCAAGTCCAAAAGTAAGCCCAAAAGCCTAGCACAAGTCTGGACCAAAGAGGCATTCACCTCATTGAAGAGGTGATGCCTATATGCCCGAGACTTCGGCGAGGCGATGCCTCTTCACAGCCGACCTATGCAGCATTAAATGCATTTTTTGGCTGCATTACACATGGGATTGGGCTCATATATCTATTATTTGAAGATTTATGTGTGAAAGTTAGACTTTGGAGGCAAAAAGCAAGGCTAGGAAAATGTGCACATTATGAAAAATGAGTGTGGATGTTTTTTCCTAGCTTGGAGGGAATGGGAAAAGGCAAGGTTGGAAATTTTAAAGAAAAAAAAAACTATTTTCAAGGAGGTTCTGAGTTTTTGAAAGAAGAGAGAAAGTTTTGAGGAGGAAAATAAGAAAGAAAAAAGAAAGAAGAGAAGAAAAAAAGGAGTTTTAGCCTAAGAGTTCACTCTCTTGAGAAGAAAGAAGGAGTTCTTGCATTCAAGAAAATTTTTACCAACAAACCAAGCTCTGAGGGCTTAGTTAGGAGCATCAAATGTAGTTCAATCAGTAAGAACTTTCATTTTCAAGCTTTAAGTTCTTAGTTTTATGCAAAACCATTTTCCTTTGTTTTCTTACTTGTTTTAGGTTTATTACTCATTTTATTTATGTTCATGACATGATCTTTTAGATTCTTAAGTAGAAATGTAAAGTTCTTAGTTGTTTGCATGTAATTTTTGGCTTGCTTAAGATTTAAGAAATCTACTAGTGCTACTATGTCTGTTAGTAAGGTGACGCCTCTTTGGACGACCTAGAGTCACCTCTTTGCCTAGCGGCGACGTCACTTTGAAGAGGCACCGCTGTACCAACAGAGCTAAGCTCAAGTTGGCTTTGATCTATTATGCTTATTTAAATTTAGTTTGTGTTATTTATGCTATATTTCAACCCTACATGTAATTGTCATGATGTTAAGTTTAATCCTATTTAAATATATGCTTATTCTTCTTTTGTGTAAATCTTACAAGTTGGATTTCTTTTGTAGGTATTTTATATATTTGTGGGAAGATTAACATTTTAAGTTTTGCAAGGATTTGAGGATGATTCTTAATCATCCAAGTTGTCGATCCTCTAATTAGTTTGTTTATTTCGCCATTTATTGCCATTTTAGTTGTATAATGATTTGTTACCCTTAATTCTTTCCCCTTTTCTTTAATTATATGCTTGTAAATTATTATTTGCGATAAGTGCTAGAATTATAACCATGAAACTGAATTAAGTGCAAATTCGGGCTTAAACGTAAAATTGAAAATAATCACAATTGGATGTTAAATAAGGAAATAATTTAATAATCAAATGTAATAAAATACAAAACACACATAGAGGTCAACAGCAAGGTTGGGTGGGTATTCCAAATTCCCATATCCAGTTTCCGAAATCTTGCTTTGAGGATGGCTTCTGGGAACCTCCGTGGAATACAGTGTGTCCCGAGTTTCATCGGAGTGGCGACTCCATCTCTAATTTGGGCTCCAAAGCCTATTTTGTATTTTCTAGTGGGCCCTAAGCCTACACAATGTCGTGGTCATCAAACACTTGGGTGCGCATTAAACTCCGCTGCCAACATATATATATATATATATATATATATAAGGACATTTTATCCAGTCTACTAATTTTAATTTGTATTGATCACTCTATTAATAAATAAAAAAATTTAAATTAAAGTTCCCGTCTCCAATTAATATTATAAGTTATCAACTTATTGTGTGAAATCTCGAATGATATGCAGACTAACAATCGAAAGATACAAAAAAGACTAATTATCAAGTAGAAAAGAATTAATTATAATTAAAATTGTAAGCATAGATGGATTTTTTTTTTTTTTGAAGTAATAAGTATAGATGGATATGTTTCATTATTATTTATTTTAGGAACAGGAAACTACAAAAGATATATAGAAATTTCATTAATACAGAACCAAACCAGAATGTCCATGTCTTATTTATTTAATCTATATTAATTCATTTATATCCTAGCAGTAGAGATTGCCACCAGCAGGAACACTAAATTGACCACAGTACTTGTTGTACAATTCAACTCGATCTTGAACTTGTGCAGATTCATGGCCACCACATTCACGACTGCTAATGGCTCGAATTAAAATCCTTCTGTTACATGAGGACGAACACTGGTCATCCAGAACCACAAAGATGCCTTAAATGAAATAAGAGGGTCTTGTGCTAGTATTTCAGGATTGTTTAATCCATCAAAACCTATTCTTTTTCCTGCTCCATCGTAGTTGTAACTCCCTGTCAGTTGAAGTGGACCTCGTCCATAGTAGCATTTCGTACTTGGGTCACAGGCTTCATGATTTTTCTCCTCTATGTAACAAAAATCTGAAAGGAAAATTAAAGAAAAGAGCAAAAGCACAATCATTCTTTAGATATACTTTAATTTATTAAAATATGGGAGATTTTAACCTATAATGGAAATGATATACCCAATTATTGAATGTGCTGAAAATACATTAACTGCTGGTTTATCCAATCTAAAAGTTCAATCTGTGAGGTAAAAGTACCTGATTAGTATATAAATTTACATAGGTTGTGAAAATAATTATTTTAACAGACCCACTGACAAATGTTAGGCCACACAAGTATGTGATACAATAATTCCATAAGCTCACATAGCCATGCGGCCGGCAAAGAAGGTGTATATTTTAATAACGTTAATTGCGCAGGAATATAGTGCGGTAGCTGAAATCGACAAATTAATCTGAAAAAAATTGCCCATGTTGTGGTTTGGTTTTGATGTATATTTGCATTTTTAAGCATTTACTATATGTAACGTATTGGTACTAGAGTTGTTCCAATCTGTGAAAAGTATATTTATAAATGAATTTATATATGCAGATGCAGAACAAAAAAAAAGAGAGTACTTACACTCTGTCTCATGGGTGGCATGAGCAAAAAAAGCAGCAATCTCACGTTTAGAATCGTCACTAGAACCAATCTTGCTAAATTTGGGATAAGAATTGAGAGCTTGAAGAAATACATCTCTTGAGTAGAAACTATTCCCAGGACAACCTGAAGGAGGAGCTTGATTAATTATGCTATTGAAGAATTCAGGTACCACAACATCAGGCCCTGAAACGTCACTGTTGCTTGGGGTTGTGAAGCAAGGACCTTGTTGGCACCCTGTACCACAATAGTCATTGCCAGAGCCACAGTGGCCATGTTGGCTGCAGCATAGATTTGGGGCGCACCCACAATTCTGAGCTATTGCATTTTTGGGCAGCAGGGCTCCTGCAAGAATTGTTGCTAAGGTGATGGTCAAGAGATGATGGAATGGCATTTTGATAGAAGTCTAAGACAATGAGAAAAATGAATGATATGGAGTGATGTGCAGTTGTAAATAAGATTTATGTAGTCATTAAAATTCTAAATTATTGTTTCTATAAACTTAAAAAAATGAAATTGAAAATAATTGTCAATCATAAATACGTGAAGACTTGGAGTCTCCAATTTACTTGACTCTAAAGAGGTTTGCTGTAATTTAGTATGCAAGATATGTGAAATGAGTGGTCATAAATAATTATAAAAAAAATATCATATGCTTATTATTGTTTTTTTTTTTTTTAACTTAAAGATATGTAATGGTTAGAATTTATGACACGAATCCGATATGATAAATTTCAATAAAAATAAAGGGAATTTTTATATATACAAGGATGTAGTACATCTAATGATTGAATGTAAATAATAAATATATATGTTTTACTTTTATTAATTAAGTGTTTTATACTTAGATTATATATTATATATTCAGTCATAGGGTGCATATTTAGATTATACTAATCGTGAACTCGCGCGTTGCGCGGGCTGTATTTTATTATTTTTTTAATATATATTTTTTTATGTTTTTTTTTTATGTTGGTAGTATATATATATTTGATTTATAGATAAAAAATGATAGATCAAAACTGAAAAATGTAAAATATATATTATAAATATTTTTAAATAATGTAATAATAAAAATTTGAAATAGGTAAACAAATATAAATTATATTTTTTAAATATGTATATCAATTTAATATTTGACAATTTTTCTATTAGTAAAATATAATTCTAAATACTTGTACATCATCTGTTGTATTTTATATTAATATAATCTTCATTTGTTGGATCTTGTAACTTGTGCTTCCAATGTCCTTCTCCATTTTTCTTGTAAATTTGTTTGCAACTTCTTTTCGTTATGAAATGAGGATTCGGCACCATAATTCTCAATATTTTACAATATTTGTCAAATTTTCTTGTATGATTTGTATCTTTAGCAATTTTCAAGTTGTGTTCCTTTCTTATTGCAAAATATATGTTCAATTATTGCATAAGCAAAAGTTGCATATTGATTTTCTTTTAAATGTGATCGTTTAAGAGTTTTTACTATGATAATTTGACCTATAAAAAAATATTGATATATCCCTATAATAAATAGACCATCATTGTTTTTTTTTCTTTTTGCTGCTACTATCATCTGATATTGTTTCCGTGTTATGCTTGTTCCTTTTGTGCCTCAAGATTTTGGCATATGCTTTACGATACATATACTTATTAAATTTAGAAATTATATTAAAATTCATATCTGTTATCCAACACATTTAATATAATTATAAATTAAAACCTAAACAAACTAAAAGTACCCAAAAAGAAATAAATTAAACTAAACAAAAGTTCTACTACAAAATTTAAGCAAAAAAATAAATAAATAAAGCCTCAAAAAGAATAATAGATGGAAAGCAAGAAGGATGTATTACAATTTACATATGCATATATCAAAGCGGCAAGTAAAAAAAACCATTACCAATCTATTAATTGGATATGATATTTATTAATTACATATTAGATTCAGAGTACCATATAATTTTTGTTAATTGGATCGTTGGTTCTTACCAACGCATCAAATTTTAGATTGTATTGTGGAGTAATTGTGTTCATAGACTTGAGAATCTAAACACCTGCACAGAAAAATATAAAAAGAGGCTCAGAAAAACATTCCACTTTTGCCATTACCAAGATATTTATACCAAGCACACAAAAAACAAAAATTTAATGCAATTTGTAAAAAAAAAAAAGACAGGGTACTGGAAGTTAGATATTCCAAATGTTTAAACAGCAAAAGAAATAACATGATAGTCAAAAAAAAAAAAAAAAAGCTGACATTTTACTTAGAGCATATTCAATATGTTCTTTATTTAAGTAAAATTTTCTACTTTAAAGAGTCAAACCAAAAAAAAATGGTCTCCGATACACTCTTTATATTTTTATTTTAGAGTAGAGAGTTTGTTTGACTCTTTACATGTAGAGAGTCAAACGAACTCTCCACTTTAAAATATTTTAATTTCTTATGCAAAATATTAATTGATATTTATCTATTTATTAAAAAGATCTTTATCTTTCATCAAATGGAGGGAAAGAATTAAATAAATAGAGATAAATCTTGTAAAAACAAATGAAGAAAAAAATTAAACATTAATGTTTATTGGATAAAGTAAAATGAAGATTAAAAATATAAAGAGTCTATTGGAATTGTATAAATTTTTTCACTTTTTATATTTTAAAATTCTTTGAGATGCTCTTTATTGTGCAAAAGATGCTTTTTAAAATAAAGATTATTATTGAAGATGCTCTTAGTTAATTAAGTTGTGTATAAGATATAAACCAAAAAAAAAATTAGACATATTTTATGAATAATAGTTATTATTATTATTTAAATCTCAAAAGAAAGTGAAGTACTACCTTAATGGAAAGGATACAGAAGAGAACAACATATAGAAACAGAGATAATAGAGGTGCGTGCTGAAATTGAAATTGAGCGATGGTGAAGTTATAGTTGTGGATTAACTTATTGAGGTGACAAATTCAAATGGAGACAAATGGAATAACAAAAGTAATGGTTGTCCATCAACAAACTTCAGTTCAGATCAACCCACTACTACAAAGTAATGTATTCAACTTTTGAAACATGCATTAGGATGGATATTATATAAACATTTAGCAACTTCAGAAAAAAAAAAAAAACAATCAATTCAAAGATTAAAAATAAAATAATAAACAAACATAAAACACTTTGTTAATTTAGGCGATGTTCACATCCTTTGACGACAAAACATGTATTGATAATTCTGTTGTTGTTGTTTTTTATTTTCATAATTTTTTTTATTTGATAATTTTTTGTAATTTGTTTATAGACGCTGCAAACTTAAAAAAAAAAAAAAAAAAAAAAAAATAACTGGGTAAGAAGACTTATGTGAGACAATAAACACATTAAATATACATATATTAAATATTCATTTCAGTTGAGTTATAATTTGTTTCTTTCAAACATATGAAATTCCAAAAAAAAAAATCAGGGCTTAAATAACTTTGTCCTTTTTTGTTCATCACATAGGCCAAACATGTGTATATGGACCCCAAGGAAAACCTTAATAAGGAGAGCTCCCTTCAAACCATTTTGATATTAAACCAAAAAAAAAAAACTTATTCATTTGGATCCATAACTGAAAAACAAAATTTTAAAAACTAATAAAAATTGACAATTGGACACCGCATTGACTATCACAGTGACTTGAAATTTCCCAACTTAATCACACAGTAACAATTAGCCAAAAGAAAAAAGTTTGAATCCTTCGACCAGAATTTGACCTTGTAGTAAAAAAACAGAAAAGAAAATAGCACACACCTCTGCAAAAATTATACATCACCGCGACAAAAAATTATCTATCTCTAATCAAAATTCAACAAAATTACACGATTTGAAGGTTCGGAGAAAGAATCATGTAGAATAAAAAAAAGGCAATTAAGAAATATATTTTTAGTTAATAGCTTGTTAAAATATATTTCCAATATTTTAACAAGCTATTAACTAATATTATTTCTTTTACGATAAATACTGATACAATTATATATATATATATATATATATCATTAATATTGACTACTTTTTAAAAATATTAAAATTTATTTTGAAATTCATTAATGCTATGTTTAGATGCAAGAGATTTGAACATAAATTTAGACTTCAATTAAATATATTGTTTGGGAACTACATAGATTTTCATTCTTAAAAATTTGAAATAAATCTATAATGAATTTATAAGTTCATTTTAAATGATTTAAAATGACATGTGATTACACATCATGTGAAATTCTGATATTTGAAATCTAAGATTTCAAATCAAATATTTGCATCCAAACACACTATAATTGTTGTACGAATCATTTGTTTGTTAGCTGTCCAACTAATTGCAAAGTAGCCAAAATTGAATAGTTAAACAGTAAAAATTAGTCTAAAAACTTGGAAAAATTATATGTGGATGTTAAGAAGTCATTTATTTTTTTTAAAAAAAAATTCTATTTTTCTTTTTCAGTTTTTTTTTATTTTTCATTTTTCATTTTCAAGATAAAAATAAAAAATAAAAAATCAATTTAATTATTACTTTTCATTTTATAGTTTTTCATATTTTTATAATTTTTTATTTTTTTGAAATTTATTATAATAACATTTTATTTAATAATTATTATGATTCATATGATAGTATTTAGTGTTAAATTTATTTATTTTATAAAAACTTTTTAAATTATACATAGTTAATTAATTCTAATTTGAAGTCATGAGACTATGATGGTAGTGGTAGAAGCAAAGAGGTTGTGGTGGTGGGGAAGAAGGTAGGGGAGGCTGTGGTTGTGGTTGTGGTAGAGGTAATGGAGGTTGTGGTGGTGGTGGTAGTAATAGTGGTGGAGATAACAAAAATTATGGCAGTGGTGATAATGGTGGTTGTGGTGGTGGCACTATAACAAAAATAATTTGTAATAACATTTTTTGTAAATTTTAATTAATATAAATAAAATAACATTTACAATAAATATTACTAAAACTTTTCTATTACAATATTTTTTTACAGTGTTTATTATAAATATTATTATATTTTTATTTATTATAACATTTACAGTTTTTTTTTTGTTAAAAAAAATATGCTTATTTAATAGAAAAAGCGTTATATTTTATGTTTTTTAAAATTTAGTTCATTTTTTTATCTTACTTTTGGCGGACAAAATAGTTTGAAATTTAAAAATCTCTTAACTATTTTAAATTCTCATGTTCCCATATTCAACTTAACAACTAATACCTTAAAAACTTCTTTAAAAATATATATTATCCCTTGATCTCTTTTTATTAATTTTATCACCTTTTTTTGGTGTCTTTTTTAAATCAATACTAGCACCCGTAAACATTCAATTATTTATCTATATATATATCCTTTGGAATTATGGTAGAGTTAGAAGCATAATAGATGAAAGAGCTTACTTTGAAATTGAAAGGAAATAATTGCTATTTAAGGTCTACTTGACGAGGGGAACATGAACATGGTATGTATATACAAAATGTACTGCATATTTTATTATTATTTTGCTTGGCCCTTTGAGTATAATTTCAGCTCTGGATCCTCGTACTTCTAAAGCACCATCTATGTGTAGTTTTCATTCTGGATATAAAGGAGCGATTATATCTTCCATTATCATCTATTGTACAAAATTAGCTAATGGTTAGGCTTTGATTTGTTGCTGAGGTTCATAACTAATATTGAACTCACCCAGATGTACTAACCACAGATCTAAATGTTCAAAAGTTTTAGATCTTTGTAAGATTTTTGTTAATGGAAAGTTAGATCTGACGATGATTGAGTGAGCTTGAAAGTAGTGTTAAAGTTTCTGAGACATATGTATGACCATCATAGCAAGCTTATCCAATTTAGGATACTAAACTTTTAAACCTCTTAGTACTTTACTGATATAGTATACCAGATTTTGCCAGCTGTTTTTTTCTTGAACCAATACTGAAGCAATTGACTCTTGCTCGGCTAAAAGATACAGATACAAGGGTTCTCCAAGAATTGGCCTACTAAGCAATGGTGGTGAAGATAAGAATTTTTTGATATCTTCGAACACAACCTGGCACTCGTCATTTCACTCAAATTTCTTTGAGTTTTTTAGGGCTCAAAATAGTGGTAGACACCTTTTGGTTGAACAAAAGATGAACCACCTAATGCTGTTATTCTACCATTGAGTTTCTAAAGCTCATTCAACGATGTTGGAACTTTCATTTTGAGGATGGCTTCAATTTTCTCTAGATTGGCTTCAATTCCCCTGTAGGAAATCATAAAACCTAAGAACTTTTCAGCCTTCACTCTAAAGACACATTTATTTGGGTTTAACTTTATCTGGTATTAATCTAGCATGCGTAAGATTTGATCAAGATCTTAGAAATGTTACTTTATTCTTTGGCTTTTGATGATAATATCATCCTTGTACACTTCCATGTTCTTTCCAATCTGGTCTTTGAAGACATGATTCATCAGCCTTTAATAAGTTGCTCCAATATTCATTAACCCAAAGGGCCTCATCTTCTAATAATAAAGGTCTTCATGAGTGATAAAAGATGTTTTCTCCTGATCTTCCTTTTTCATTGGGATCTGGTGGTACCCTTAAGCAGTATCAATAAAGTTGTATAGGTTGTGGCAAGCAGTTGAGTCTACCAATTGGTTAATTATTGGTAATGGGTAGCTATCTTTAGGGCATGCTTTGTTGAGGTCAGTATAATCAACTCACATTCTGTACTTTTCATTTGATTTTTTGACCAACACTACATTTGCTACCCATTCCGGATGAGTAACTTCTCTGATGAATACGACATCTAATAGGTTTTTTGTCTCTTCAGTATTACTTTTTACCTTTCATATACAAACTTCCTTTTCTTATAAACTACACGCTTTGCTCTTGGATTGATATTCATATTGTGAGACACAATCTAAGGGTCTACTCCTACAATCTTAGATGTTTTAGAAGTAAAGCTATCTGAGTGTTTGCTAAGAACTTCACTTATTCCTTTTCTGTCTTTATCATCAAGCTCGCTACCAATCCTGACTACCATCCATTCTATTAACTACAAAGTCTAGACCTAATCAACTGGTTCTGGGTTGGCACCTTGTTTCTTCATTTCCAAAGATTCCAAAGGAAATGCTTCTATTTGGGGTTTGACAGCCAACTGACAACACTATTTAGCCATAGTATGGTCTCCATGAATTGTTATTACTTGATCCTCTAAAGGAATCTTCATGGTCAATCACCTGATGCTTGTAACTGCATCAATTTTATAGAGGATTGGTCATCATATTATGCCATTATATATGAGAGGAAGGTCCACCATATTTAACAAGGCTCTAACGGCTTTTACATCACTAGTATCTCAGTTACCAAATTCCATAGGCAGCTCTACTAATCCCATTGGTTGTGTAGTTCCTTTGTAAAAACTAGTAATTAGATTTTTGATGAGTTTTAAGTTAGTAATGGAGCCTCCCATTGCCTTATAAGCATTCCAAGACATTGCATTAACAGCAGTTTCATTATCAATCAATAATCTTTTCACTAAATAATTATTGATAAAAGCATTTACCACCAAAGCATCATTATATGGGTATTGAACATGTATTCCATCCTCTAGACTAAATATAATGGTTTACCGTAGTCCAAAAACCAAAATTTCCACTTTCTGAGTTCTTTTTGGCCTATTCTCTACTGATGTCTCTCCTCCGACAATCATGTTTATTACACTAGCTACTTCGTTCTGAGCTTCTTTTGGTCAGGCTTATCTTCATTCTGATCTTCTAAATCATATCCTTTTGGACATTGTCCGTGAATCTTTTGAGTCTTTCATTCTGAATTAGTTGCTCTGTTGCTCTATTTAAATCTTGGCATGCGTCAGTGTCATGCCCATAATCTTAATGATATTGACAATAGAACCTTCTATCTTACATTCTTGCCTTGACTAGGCTTAACCTTCTGGCTGGAGGTATACATACTCTATTCTATCTAATCCACAAAATGATTTCTGATCCTAGGGTGTTTAAGGTGTGTATCTCTCTGTTTCCCTTTTGAACCGCTCAACTAGATTTTGGAAGTTAGTGTGCTAAACTTGGGGTCTTCTGGGTTTTGATCTTTTATTTTTCTTAAATGATGTCTTATTATCATCTCGACGCATCCTTCGGTCTTTATCCAATTTTATTAATTTAATTGCCATGGTCATTACTTTAGAGAAAGTATTGGGCTCTTTGGTCATGATTTTATCTTTGAGCTTTTCTAATCAAGTCCCATTCTTCATTGCCTCTATGGCCACTTCATCACTTAAATTCTTAATTTGCATAGCAATTTTGTTAAACCTATCCAGATAGCTTCTCAAAGACTTTATGTCTTATTATTTACACATCTAGAGCTCATTTATACTCTTAGTAGGAGGAACGTTGGTGATGAACCGAGTTTAAAACTTTTTAACCAATTCCTCAAAGGATAAGATTGGATTCTTCAGTAACTAATGAAACCACCTCTAGGCTATTTTGATGAGCATGTTGGGAAAAACTCGATATAAGATTTCGTCATTCACATTCTAGAGCAGCATCTTAGTTTTAAATGATGATATATGGTTGATCAAATCTCTCATGCCGTCATATTGGTCTATCTAAGGCAATTTGAATTTGGATGGAATCTCTGTTCTAACTATTTTGCATACAAAGGGTGTTGTTCCTTCAAGAACACATTCATCCTCCTTTGGTCCTGTATGAGCTTTCTAGATTACTTCTTCAACTTTCTGAGCTATTTTGGAGTCATCTAATGGTGGGATACTCGTGCTAGACTCTCCTTCTTGATCTTTGAGGCCTTCCTTACTTGCACCTTGTATGCTTAGGTTACAACTGGTGGTATTGTTATGCTGTTCTCTAGATGTTCTCTTCCG
>CATIWM010724361.1:0-15800 GCA_949671775.1 Mallotus repandus
TTCGACAGAATCTCCTTTGTAAATGGACATCTCTCTACTAGAAGTAGAGCTATTTTTGCACGAAAACACACTTCGAATATTCTCACAACACCAAATCTCAGGTTGGGGCCCTCGAACTACACTAAATGCCCAACCGATAACTAATTTCACAACAATCAATAAAATAATAAATTTTCAATAAATTACCAAAAATCATAAAATATCATTTAAATACCATAAATTAATTTATTTTCACAATAAAACATAAAATATATTTATTTTCAAATAAATAGTAAAATTCTAACTTATACTTAAATTTTCATCAATAAACATATATAATTCAAATCTTACAATTAAATTAACATTAATCACAAATAACCATTTAAATTACTTAAATACATTATAAAGTTAGCAAATAACTCATTTAGGCTTAAAATAATAAATAAACTTATTATTCATATATTTTTCTGAAAATTATTAATAATTAACTACAAATAAGAAATAATTCATAAAAATTTCTTTTAATACTATTTATTACTCAAATACTGTCTAAAACATAATAATTAACAATAATTTCAACTAAAATATAAAAATTACTAATTTATACTAATTTTTCCAAAAATTCATTTTTCACATAAAAATTCAAAAATTTATAATAAAAATTATATACCTAATTTTAATAAACTTTCTTCATGAAACTTGCTCAAAATAATCAATAGAATTTATTAAAAATATAATCTCCTTGAGCCCGGAACAGTACCGGAACAGAAACTCTGAGCTCAAAATAGTGCAATTTCGAAAATAATTTTAGAAAAATAAATAAAAATTATCAATGGATAGCTCACAACCTCAACATCAAATAATCCTAAAGCACCTATACCTAATAAAATCATTTTCAAGCTTAAACTAGCAAATTAACCTAAAAACCTAGAATTAAAATATCCAAATTCATTTCCTTAAACAAATTAAGGAATTGAGAAGCCCACTCCTAGACAAAGAGATTGAATCCAACTTCGCCGGCTGGAGATGCCGGAATCGTCGCCAGCAAAGGAGAGAAGAATCCGACCAGCAAGAGAAAACGGGAAGGAGGAAGAGAGGCGGTTGGATGGCGAGCTGATGGCAGGATGTGGTGGTGACAGCGGTGAGGCGTGGTGGTCTGGTTGGTCCGGCTAAGAGAAAGAAAGAAAGAAAGAAAGAAGAAAAAGAAGTAGAAGAAGAAGAAGAAGAAGAAAAAGAAATGGCCAAAAAATTTTTTATTCTGCCCTTTTTTTTAATAATAATAATAAAATACTAATTTACCCACCAATCTCTCAACCAAATAAATATACACAATAAAATATAAAGTAATACTTAGTTAACAATTTATTAAAATAAAATTAACACATTTTTATAAAATAATAATTAAAATAATTCTCAATACCAAAATTTAAATTTAATTTCACTTAATAATAATCTCAATATTAATAAAATATTTATTAACACTGCAAATCCAAGAAATATATTTTATAATTTTAAAAAAAAAATAATTCGAGTGTTTACACTAATAGACGAATATATTAATGTATTTTTGAGGAAGAACCCATTAGGTGGCCCTTAAACTTTCGTGGTTTGTTTTATTGAGCCCTTATACATTTATTGTGTTTTAAAAGCCCTTAAATATTTATTTGATACAACATTGAACCCTTTTGGTCTTATTTTCTAATATCTTATTGTGTTTGCCCATATGCTCCACCTTCGACTCTCTTCTCCACTTTCCTCCGCCCAGTTAATATGATTTCCTATATATTGGATTAAAGATTCTAGCATACCTTGACCAACCAAGAACTCATCATGTTAAACAAAACATCTCTTTCAGGCAATATATTAGGCACTTTCAATGCAATATTCTCATGACAAATTTTAAAGTACATATCAATAAGAGCATACCCAATATACAAATCTAAACTAAACCCATCAACAATAGCCTACCTGTGCAATAACAGTCCAATCTTTACATCTCCAACAGTTGCAATAGCTGACATAACAAAAGGAATTAGGGGAAAAAAATTGAAAGCTCTGAGAGAGGTCACTAGATTGCCTCTGTTACTGCTAGAGTAATCATAAATTCAATCACTCATTACCTACAAAATTCAAATAATAATAATAATAATAACTATCAATTGCAAATTGAGGAATTGAAGCAATATCTCCTCCATTATTGTTCTCCTCTCTCAAAGCTTTTAAATATTGAATAAAATTAATCATACATTCAAAGCAACAATCTTAAACAGTTTGCAGCTACTTAATAAAAGGAAAAATCAAAATCAAAACTATGACTAATATACTGAGATAGCTGAGCAAAAATTTAAAAAAAAAATTGATTTAGATAAGACATACTAAAACATAAATGGCAACAACTCAAGCTAATTATCACGAGTGAGAAGCTTATGAAGGAGAATATCGGACATAACACAAGCTTCGATGTGAAGAGAGAGTTGAAGAAGGTGAGAGAATCTAAAAGAAAGAGAATTAAGATTTGTTTATTTACAGAGGTTGAATTAGAGTTCAAATTGCGATCTCTAATCGTTTGACGATGACATGAGTGATGAAATAAGGGTATCATTGTTAGATAGACTACGTACTTGTGCTATGCTATACCGAATTCCTTCTACCATCTATTCTACTCACATGAGATCACTTCTTGCTAACCAATTATATTGTTCATTGTCATCCTTATCATAAGCGATTACTCTTCCTTTCTGTTTTGGTTTTGTTGTAATTGTCTCATGTATATAAAAACCTTGTACTGCTCATTGATTAATATATGAAAAATAATTCTTTGATCCTATATTCATTACATGGTATTAGAGCATGTTTGAGATGGGAGATCAAATTATTCCAACCTCTACCACTCCTACATTAAACTCAGTTTCAACAACAAATTATAGCTTTGCTATTAAGCTTTCACCTCGCAACTTCCTAGCATGGAAGACTCAATTTACTCCTCTTCTCAACTTCCATAATATGATTGATGGATCACCTATGCCATCTTCTACCATTATTTCACTAAATAATTTAGATTAAACTATTCCCAATCCTATTTATATTCAGTGGTTCAAATAAGACCAATTGCTTTTGTCTTAGATTTTGTCATCTTTAACTGAAGAGGTTTATTCCTATATCATTGGTTGCAAATCATCAACAACAATATGTAATGCATTAGAGAGTGCTTTTGGTTCTGTATTTCAAAACCACCAACTTCAGCTCCATGTTGAGTTATAAGAATTGAAAAAGAATGATATGGATATCGGACCATATCTCCAAAAAGCCAAAGCTTTGTTTGACGAACTCATTGCT
Source organism: Mallotus repandus (assembly GCA_949671775.1). Lineage (NCBI taxonomy): Eukaryota > Viridiplantae > Streptophyta > Magnoliopsida > Malpighiales > Euphorbiaceae > Mallotus > Mallotus repandus. The sequence continues at coordinate 3,316 of CATIWM010724361.1, forward strand.
GTAGGAAGAATTATCTCATCTTCTAAATTTAATGCTATCATATACCGAAATATTGGTATGGATTTTTATCCCATTGTTTCAGCCCTCAATCTTATCAGAATCGATTTCTTTTTCTGAACTATACAGTCAAATACTCTCATATGAAATTCTGCTTAAGAGCTATAACAACTTACCCATGGCACATCTGATCATTCTACCTCCCTCTTTTAACTCATAACGACCCTCATCAGCATCTCCTAATCATTCTTTCTTCCGCAATAATGCCAACAAAAGAAAATGCAAGATATGCAGATACTTCAATCACACAACTGATAAATGTAAGCATCGCTATGCCCCATGCCAAAATTTTTAGCCACAAGACAATTTGACATGGCAAATTCCTCACTCTCCACCAGATGGTTCAGGTTATCATCCATAATAGTCCTCTCATGATTTTTCCTCTTTGAATTCATCTTGGATTCTAGACACAAGAGCTACATACCATATGACTCCAATACTTCAAAACGTCTAAAATCCACAAGTTTACAGAGGCAGAGATCAAGTCACTATTGGCAATGGTCAATCAATGCCTATTACTCATACTGGTATGGCTACTTATCATTCAATAAAAAATAAAAACTTGGTAATGAATGAGGTTTTACATATTCTTACCCTTTCTAAATCTCTTTTTTCTGTTAACAAATTTGCTAATGATAATTGTTGTTTCTTTGAATTTCATCCATCTTATTTTTTGATAAAGGACAAACAGAGCAAGGCAATCCTATTGCATTGCAAGAGTAAGAAATGTCTCTATAAACTGTCATCCTCAAAACTGCAAGCTTTCCTTCTCACTGCTATTCCTTTTTCTATGTGGTATGCTAGACTTGGACATCCCTACAACTCTATTGTTTCAAAAATCATCAATAACAACCAATTGCATTTTTTTCTAGCTCTCCTCAATCTTCGATGTGTGCTTCAGGTAAACTAGGAAAAATGGCAAAACTTCCATTTGCTTGCTTCTGTTGAGCATTAAAGCCGCCAACCATTTAATATCATCCATTTAGATGTTTGGGGCCTTGTTTCTGTTCTTAGTAATTTAGATTTTTGTTATTTTAAGCTGTTCATTCATATTGGGAGAATACCAAAAATTATATTTATATTTAAAACAACAATGTATTCTTTATCGCATTGCCTGCCCATATACATGAGCAAAATGGCCTTGCTGAACAAAAAATAAGACACATTATTGATACAGGGCTTACCCTTCTTGCTCATGCATTCACTTTTAAATTTTGGTCTTATAGTTTTCTTCATGCCATTTCTAATATTAATAAAATGCCAAGCATAATTATTCGAAATAAAATTCCTTACAATATTTTATATATAATCGACCCCTGATTATATAAATTCTAAAATTTTTAGTTGCACTGTTTTTCCTTATTTGAGACCTCTTAAAAAAATAAATTCTTTTATAAAAGTATCCCATGTGTTTATCTTGGGCCATCTCCCAATCATTATGGCATCTTTTTTCTCGACATTGAAATAAATAATGTGTATATTGTATGTCATGTTATATATGATGAAACTACTTTTCCATTTAAAAATTCCCTATCCAAGTGTCCCACCAACTCATCACTGCCATCCTCTCTTTGGTTGACAGTTTAAGTCCCATCTTCTATTGTTGTGCCTTCAGATATGCTGCCCAACCCACATCAAACTTCTTCATCTTTAGGTAATCCTAATAAATCATAACACTTTTCATCCTTATCTCCTCATTCTTTATCCCTATCTCCATCTCCCACCCAACCACCTATATCTGATCCTGTTATCACCCGATCCTCACTACCTAAACAACCTTTATCACATAACAATCCACTAGGCCTAAATCTCATCATTGATTTATCAAATTATCTCGTTTCTACCTCCACCAATTCTGACCCTCAACGCACACATTCCATGACATTACGACCCTGCACCATGACCAAAAGACAATCTCACCTTCCCACTACAACCTCTAAAATTCTCAATTACTTGGATCATGAACCTCATACATTCCACTAAACAAATAAATATATTGAATGGCAAAAGGCCACGACAGATGAAATTGATGTATTATTGCCATAAATACTTGGGACGTAGTTCTTAAGCCTCCCCATGCTAACATAATTGCAAACAAATGGATTTTCAGGATCAAATGCCATCCAAATGGTAGAATTGAGCTCTACAAGGCAAGCCTTGTTGCAAAAGGATTTACTCAATAGGAGGGTCTTGACTACATTAAAACATTCAGTCCAGTGGTTAAAGTAACCACTATTCACACTGTTCTTAGCATTGTTTCTATGCACAATTGGGCCATTTAACAAATTGATATATTAAATGCTTTTCTCCATGGGCATCTTGATGAAACCATCTACATGGCTCAACCACTAGGTTTTGTTGATGAAATTCATCCTGATTTTCTTTGTAAACTTAACCAATCTCTATATGGTCTTAAGCAGGCACTGAGGGCATGGTCTTCTCACCTTGCTCGCTCTCTCCATAACCAAAAGTTCATCTCTTTCAAGGCTGACTCATCCTTATTTATTTATACAAATGGCATTCATGCAATCTATGTTCTTGTATATGTGGACGACATCCTCATCACAAGTTCATCTACCACTCTTATTTGCCAAGTCATCTCCACTCTTAGACAAGAATTTCTTGTCAAGGACCTTGGTGACCTTCATTATTTTTTGGGTATTGAAGTCTCCAAAAACTCCAATGGGTTGCTCCTCTCTCTAGGTCGTTACATCACCGATCTTTTGACCCAAACGAGTTTCAACACAGTAATCCTTGTCAAACATTGATGGCTCTCTCTCCCAAATTGTCCAAACTTTTAGGCACCATTAGTTCCAATGACAAAGAGTACTGCTAAATCATTAGTGCTCTACAGTATCTCACAATTACAAGGTCGGTCATCTATTTCACTGTCAACAAACTGCGTCAGTTTATGCATAGTCCAACCACTGCACATTGTCATACTTTAAAATGACTCCTATGTTATTTAAATGGTACTAAGACTCTTGGACTATGGCTGAGTTCCATACCATATTTTGACATTAATTGTTTTGCAAATAATAATTGGGGCGGTGATCCTGATGATAGACGTTCTACCTCTGGGTATGCTATTTTTCTAGGCCAATCTTTAATCTCTTGGCTTGCCAAAAAGCAACCCACCATTGCAAGGTCTTCTACTGAAAATGAATATAAGGCTATTACAAATGCTGCTTCTAAATTCCTTTAGATTTGCTCACTACTTACTGAACTTAGTCACTCTCTTACCTTTACCAATCTATGGTGTGACAACATTAGTGCAGTATATTTGTCCACGAATCATGTGTTTTATGCTCGCACTAAGCACGTAGAACTGGACTATCACTTCGTTCGAGAATAAGTTACAAATGGAGTCACTTTTTGTTTGGTTTGTCTCTACTAAAACTCAATTGGCAGATATCTTCACTAAGCCCTTATCGATGACTTGTTTCTGCTCTCTTCATTCTTAGCTACCTCTCCATCCAAGCAAGGACTTGTAGACTATGTACTTATGCTATGTTGTACCGAATTCCTTTTACTAGCTATTCTACTCACATCATATCACTTCTTGCTAACCAACACTTTGTTATACTGTTGATTATCATCTTTATCATAAACGATTATTTTTCCTTTCTGTTTTGGTGTTGTTGTAATCGTCTCATGTATATAAAAAAACCTTGTACTTCTCATTGATTAATATATGAAAAATACTTCTTTGATCTCATATTCATTACATTCATAATGTGTTATGTTTTGGCCGAGTATGGTGGCGAGTTGATCTTGTTGGAGTTACTGCTCCTGAGCTGATGATGATGATGAATCGTCCATAACTTTCGGTAGTGATAACAAATACATATATTTTTTCCCCTAATTCCTTTTGGGAAGAAAAATAAATCAGGGGCATTTTAGGAAAGTTAAATTATGCAAATTTAAAAGTTCAAATATCAATTATGCAATTTATCCTTTTTTTTTTGAATTTGCCGAATACATGACAACTATATTATATTGACAATTACACACATTTAGTAGTAAGTTAGAGCAATTGTACATATATTATAGTCACATCACATCAATTATGCATAAATAGCACCTTCATATATATGATTAAATTTAAATAATTTTTTAATTAATAGAGAGTTCATATGATTAAAATATTAATAAATTGTATAATAGAAGATAATATTTTTTTAATTATGTGAAAGTAAATTTTAAAAATTAATAACGGTAGAATTCAAACTTCACATTTTAAAATGTCAATGAAAAAAAAACCATTTTACTATTTACTCAATGATAAATTTAATAAATTTTTAGTGTAAAGTAGTAATTTATAATGTTGTTAATTTTGATATAAAAAATTTTATTTTTATTTTTAGTTAAGCAAGATATACATGGAGAGAGAAAAGAAAAGTGAGATATAAAACCCCCATGTGGAGACCATGTGGGGACTTGTAAATTTTTTCTAATTTCTCTGCCCAAAGACTTTCTCTAGTTTTGTAGGGCCTTTTCGGCTTCTCAGGATCACCATGTTTTCCGGATCCTGCCAATTCCCCTTAACTATCTCCAAATCAACATCCTTAATCACAGTGTGCTCCCACCACACACCCACACACACACTCACTCACTCTAAACTTAAACTCGTTCCCAACCATAATAATTTTCTTACTGCACTATATACTTTTCTTTTTCTTAATTTGCTCTTTCATACATATTATTAAATTGTACATATAAATGTATTTACCTTGAACAGCATTTATATATATATATATATACAAATATGGTTTTCCATCAATTACTGTTTGTAGGCACTCTATTATTAATTATTCTACAAATTAAATGCTCTATGGTGAATAGTAACCCTAGTTGTAAAAATAAGACTTAAGTTTGAGTGTGCCTAAGCTAATACCTATAGTTGTTTGGCCATAAGAAGAAACTGAATTTTTCAAATAAAAATGCTAATTATAAAAATGAAATGAATAGCCCCATGTCTTCATGATACTCTGCTGTTTTATGCAACTTTTCTTTTCTTTCTTTCCGTTTGTTCCCATATAAAACATGACCAATAAGCACCATTTTGTGAATTTTGTTTGTATTTGTTAAAATTAGCCTAAGTTGGTATTTATTATATTAAGTGGTATCCATAATCCGAATCTACATAATTAAAAACATATAAGCAACGTTTTTTTAATAAGGAAAAACAAAAGCTAAAAGAATTTTAATTTTTTATAGAATTTACACAGTTGGACCTAAATTAATTAAAAATGTTTATAACTATTTAACATAAAAAAAAATTATATAAACAAATATAATCAATATAAAAGTAATTTAAAACTATATTTTAGAAAAAAAATTAAATTTGCAACATTTTAAATTTTTTATTATTTTCTATCGTCCAATATTCCATTTATATATTGACATCATTATTATGTGTATTGATAAAAAAAAAAAACACATAAAGAAATGAAATTAAAATCAAATAAAGAAATCTATTATGTGCGTGTATATATATATATATATATCCTCTAGGGTTTTGCATATATGGTGGGCCATTTACACCATGTGCGTGCATGTGCCATGTCTTTCTCTGAAAGCCCCACCACTTGCTTTCCTTGGAGCAAATAAATGGGACTTTCCTCCACATTCTTCTCCTTCTCATTTTTATTTTTCTCTGCCTCTCAAAACCTTCATTCTTCATTCTAGGATTCGTTTCATACTTTCTTGGATCTGTCACTCTTCTGCGACTATTGTCGCTCACATTTACTTCTCTATGATTTTCTTTTCTTGATCAATACTAGACACATATATATATATACACACAACTTAGTAAGGTACGTACACTTATATATATGTGTGTAATTTTAGTACTATATATATGTTAGCTTCTACTATTTGACGCATGAAAATGAATTTTCCATAATTCATGATAAAAAAAATATAACCCTATTTTGCATTTTCAAATTCTTTCTTTTTCTTGAGTTCTTTTACTCAAGAAAAATATATATGTAGCTTGTAAATATCACTAAACACTTGATTAGGCAAGTTAGATACATTAGCGTAGATTCTTTTTCATATTTAATACGTTGGTTCAACGAAAATCTTGAAGAATTAATCCACATTCCTAATTAAAATCGGTAATATTCTTGTTCTTTTTGCAGAATGCGTGCTCCTCAGTCGCTCAAGCGAGAATTCCTCAAGAAATGGATGTTGGGTCTTAGAGCATGCGATTCTACAAAGCAAAACATGAGTACCTTGGAGAGAAAAATGGCCATAAAGCTATCAGCAGACATTGCTATGGCTTCAACAAGAAATGGCATGACTTGTTGGAGTCGTGCACTCATGGCTAAAGCTTCAAAGGATGATGATAATAAAGCCATTGTTGAGCATATATTAGCTAGTAAATCGGAGATCAGGCTAAACAAAGTTTCATTAATTGGGCCGGCTACGCTTAATAAGAGGCTTAGAAGCAAGAAGATCTTGAAGAAGAGTCGATGCACAAGAAGAGTAAGATGGGTACCTCAAATGGAGATTGCTAAATCTCTAGCAAAACAGATGGTAAAGAAAAGAACAAAAGTATTGAAGAGTCTTGTGCCTGGAGGAGAGTTCATGGATGATATTTCTTTGATTGAAGAAGCCCTAGATTACATAGTTTCTCTTCGAGCTCAGATTGATGTAATGCGAACTGTTGCTAAAGCTACAGAGCTACTCAATGGTAAATAGGACCATCAATGGAGAAGTTCCTCAATTATTTAGATATTATTTATATTATAGAAATTATATACTCTTAATCATATAAATATATCTTTTTTTAGTCTTTTCTTTTTCTTTTAATCAAAAACTATATATATATATAAATATATATATGAAGGAAAAGATGAGAAAGCTTCTCTACCTAGCTAGCTAGCTTTAGCTTAAGCATGTACAGTTGAAGCATATTAAAGCCAATATTCAAGGCTCTTAATTAATTTCCTCAAGTATTTGCCTATATAGTCTTGGAAACTTAACTAAGAGCTATTGCATTTCTTTTTTCTTTTTTCTTTATGTGGGTGGTTCAATGTTTAATATATATATACAGGAAAGATAGCCAAAAAAAAAAATAAAAAGAGGAAGATGAATACAATTGGCAATTTTATTATGTTGTGTGTTCTTGAAATTGCAGGTAAAAAACAAAAGAAAAAAAAAGGGCAATGCCTGAATGCCACTGAGTATTATACCATTTTTTTTTGTTTTGAGAGAGAGTATTATACCATTTGAAGTGCTGCTTACAATGTTGTTTTGGTCTTGGTTTTGGCTAAGAAATTGAGGTGGTTGGTTGGTTGGTTGGTTCTGTATTATTGATGCATATACGCAGAGAAGATGGTGTTGACATATAAATAACTATGCATTATAAGATTATTGCAATCAAAGGCCTAACTGCACACCCGTGTGCGCAGCAAAATAATAATAATAATAAATGTTCTGCACTAAGTATATTTATATGATGTTGACAAGAGAAAACCTTAAGAAAATCTGTGTTAAATTATGATCAGTATTCAAACTCAAAATTTTACTTTCTTATTAAATTTTCTTGAGGTTTTAAGTTTAGATATGAATTTTTTTGTTAAAAAATAAGAATAAAGGATATATAATTCAGAAAGATTTATTAACTCAATATTCTACAATGGTAAGTCAAAAATAATTTCCAGAACTTCTCAGACATTAACAAATTTTTATAAGATGGGTAAACTGAAAGTTTATTTATTTATTTGTTTAGAAAATTTAGACTGTTCAAGACAAACTTTTTTATCTAAACTATTAATATTCAAAACTTCTCGAGCACTAACAAAGTTCTATAAGACGGCTAAATTAATTAAGACTTTTAGTTTTGACTTTTTTTTTAGAAAATTTTGCCAATTATAATTAAATAATTCAAGACATCAATTTTTTTTATTTAAATTATCCATATTTAGAGTTCATTAAATTTTAATTAATCTGATTCGACTTGATAGAATTATGAGGATGATAAAAATTTTTTAATAATTTATTTTATGCAATTATATATATTATAATTTGAACTCAAAATCTCATTTTAAAAAAATAAATTCATACCAATTAATTTCAAAAGTTAATGGATCTAAGTTTTAATCTTTTTTTTGGGAATTGATCTAAGTTTTAATCTATACACATACAATTGTGTGCATTAAATAATTCTCAGAAAAAAATAATTTTGGTATAGGTGACTTTGGTCAATCCTTCAAAAAGTTACTGTCTAACAGTCAAAATAAGCAATAAAGGAAGATTTTATAATATAATGCTTTGAGTTCAAATTTCTCAACAAATTTAAGTATCTTTGCCCAGTCTCAAATCTAAAATATACTTTTTGGTTTTACAATAGGCTCGTCATTTCAACCGCATTAATTTAAGTTCATTTTACATCCTCTTCCTCAATTAAATTAATTTAATAATATTATAAGGTTATTAGAATTGTATACTTATTAACTTGTAAAATTAATTTTTATTGATTAAAAAAAAAATTACACCTTATTATATAGTTCACCAATATTTAAATTGTCCATTTCTCTACTAATAAAAAATAATATTAATTATTTTTTATTAGTTAATTACAAGAGAAAACTTTATTTTTTTTAATTATAAGAGTAAATTAGCAGCAATAATACGTTTCCAATAATACTGTTAACTAGTTATGAATCTGTACTTTATGCATACTACAAATAATATATATTTTAGACACATTTTAAAATAATTGATTAAATAATTTTTATAAATTAAAAACCACAACTAAATAAATATAAAATATAAAATATAAAACTGAGAGCTTAAAAAGTTATCTTAATAATTTTATTTGATTATTCTTTTATTAAAAGTACATAGATATTTTTAACATGCATAATAATAATAATTGAATAAATAAAACAATTGAGGAGTTATAGTTTTTTTTTTTTACTTTTTATATTAAATAAAAAAGAAAAAGGTATTTTTAGTTGGATAAAAAAGAGTTTTAGCTAGAATAAAAAGACATAATTTTTTTTATAGGATAGAAGAGTAATGTTTTAAATGTAATAAAATTAAAATATTTTATATTAGATTGAAAAAGTATATTTTTTAATGAAAACTTTTATAAATTTTTTAAGGAGAAATAAAAAATTTAATAATTTTACATTGAAAGCTTTTGAAGTGAATACTAAAATATGAAGACACTTATTGAATTTTTAGTTTAATGATTTAAGAGCTCAGACGGAAAAGAGATTACCATGAAGTCTAATTTTTTTTTTATCATCTTAATCTTCTAAACAATTTATTATCAGACAGAATGCTATTAAATTTTAGATTTTCAATAGGGGTGTAATCGAGTCGAATTGAGTCAAATTTTTAAGAATTTAGGTTTGGCTCGTTTAAAAATTAACAAGCTTGAGCTTATTAAATTTTTAAAAGTCTAGCTCAAACTCGGCTTGGATTCGTGTTTGACGAGTTCGAACCGAACTCACGAACCAGACGAGCTCAACATATAACATTTACAACTTCTTATTATACTTAGTAATTTAGGCTTTATTTATTTACTATTAAATTAATATTATATAATATTTACTTGATATTATATGTATTTTATAATTAAAATTTTATTACTTAATACAAATACTACTTTACTTCAAAACTATAAAATTGATTATCAAATTAAAATTATATTTAATAATGTTTACTTAATTAATATTAATACTTAATAATTTAAATTATATTTACTTAATGGAAATTTTAATATTAATATTAATTTATACAAAAATTGTATAATTTTATTATTGATATCTACTTTTTATTATAAAATCTAATAATTTTATTACAAATATATATTTTTTACTAGAATTAAAGACCTTAATTGTATTATATTATACTTACTTAATGCTATACTTTGTATTAAGATTACTTCATATCAAAATTATATAATTATTATTATGAATATATAATTTCTATTATATTTAGTAATTTAAATTATATATAATTTTTATTTTGAGTATATAATTTTTATTTAATATTACCACCTAATACTAATATTTAAATTAACAAGTTACTATATAAGTCTGTTCGTGAGCCTATTCACGAGTCTATTCGCAAGCTGGCTCGCGAGCCTACAAACGAGTCTGTTTGCGAACTTAAACGAGTCGAACTTAAGAAACTTTGAGCTCGGCTCATTTAGCTTATGAGCTTTAAAATAAAGTCTAGCTCGACTCATTTAGCTTAACAAACGAACTCGAATGAATTTTTTTTGAGTCGAGCTCTGAACAAATCACAAACCGTTCGGCTCGGTTACACACCTAATTTTCAACAAATGATCTTAGACAAAATTTAGATTAAACAACGCATTTGCATTGTATTATCTATTTAATATTTATCATGATTTTTTCACAAATTCATTTACAGTTTGTTTGGATGAAACCATTTGATTTGAAATTTTAAATTTTAAATATGGAATTTCAGATATAAAAATTTCAAATAACATGTAGTTACATGTTATTTTAAATTCTTATTAAACGAGCTATTAAATTTACTGTAGATTTGTTTCAAATCTTCATATAACACAAATTCATATAGTTTCCAAACAAGAGATTTAATTGAAATTTAAATGTATGCTCAAATCTCTTACATCCAAATATAGCATTAAATTGTTTGTTAATAAAGTCTATCAGTATAAACAATTACAATATTTGCCACTTATTATAATTTATTCTAACATTTAAAATTTAGTAAAAATCTTCTAATTTGGTCAATTATTTGTTATCGGAGTATAATTTATATTTTGGTTAAAATTGTTCAAAAGGACATACATATGATCACTTCAAAAGAACAAGCTCAAATGCTACATGTGCATTTCTTAAAATTTTTGGATAAACAGTATATTGTATTATAATTGTAAATACTTGATAAAGTTAATACATTTTTATTAAAGGGAAATTCTTGTTCACACTGGGTGTATTATACCAAATGGTAGAATTTGTGACACATCAATCGAGTAATTTATACTTGGTCATTAAAAATGAGACACATGTCTCTTTGTTGCAAATGTCACTATTAAGAATTGGCCTTTATTAAATTTCAAAAATTAAAATAAGTTTGTAATAAATTCCGGATATCACAACAATTTTTGGTAGCAATAGCCTTTAATTAAGTCAAAATAAAGAACCTGTGCTTTGGATTGTGTAATTTATCCGAATCTTGGACAAGGGACTACGGCAAGTCCCATCTGATCAGATTTCAGCATATATTCACCTCATGTTTATTTCCCATTATAAAGATATAGAAAAGCTTTGTTAGTGAACCATTTTTGCTCTCAAGATTTTCAGATATCTCCTGCATAATGCATACTGTAACTGCATCCATACACACACACACTCAGTCCCCATTAATTATCTTGAGACAGCCCACATATGTATGCATATGTATATATCCTATATGCATGTGACAATGTCGTAACTAAGAAGCAAAACAATCCACTAGATGCTAAAATGCATAATGCCATTAGCATTTTTAAGAATTTCCAATTGAAATAAATTAATAAATAAAATAAAATAAAATCATATGCAAAAAAGGAAAGATATATGTAATTATATATATATATATATAAGGAACTTTCTGCAAAGTAGATTTCTGATTTGATGTTGCTATTGAATTCTGGTTCAAGATTTCAACTATAAGTTGGAAAAGTATATCTTTATTTAGAGTATTCCTTTAATAGTAATGATAAAATGTATGCCATATAATCTTGTGTCATATCAATGAAGAAGTTGCATGTATCATTCTTCGTTATATTTTTTATTAAAATAAGACAAAGGGAAAGAGCCAAAATCCATGCTCAAGTTTGGCCATCTTCCACTGGCAGGCAGCTCCCAGAGACTGCCCACCGCAAGACTGACTCAGACCCAATAACAGACCATTTTTACAGACAGTCCTGCAGGTCCCTACCCAGTTCAAGTTCATCTCAGACGCCAACTGCAGGTCCTTTAATTATTTTGAAACCAGAACATGTCCACAATTATAATTATATTTATATTGGATATGGAAATAATTTCCGCGATTAATGCTACTTAAAAAGATTTGACATAATGAAAATTTAAATGAGGAACCTTTCCTTGCAAAGTAATCCCATAATAACCTGATAAATCTTCTTCTATAAAACCTACTCCTACAAAAGTTCAGTGAAATCTTAAATCATTGAACTACCCTTTTGGATCACGTATGCCTCATTTTTTGTTCATCAAAATAATAATAGTAATATCTGAGGGGTCAGTTTGGTGACATTCGATCTTCTTCTTCTTATTATTAGCATTATTGCCTCAAGCCCACTTTAGTTTTGGGCTGAATTTTGAGACATGGCATGTTTTTTTCAGGTGAAAATGAACCATCGTGTAACAGAAGCAACAGTAAAAAATTGGGCCACTGTTACTGCCATT
>CATIWM010724378.1:0-20096 GCA_949671775.1 Mallotus repandus
TTAATTTTTTATTTCAAAATATACATATAAAGTTATTGAAGAAGTGGTTTAATGGTTAATTTTTTAAAAATATCATAAAATGTAGAGATGGAATCCTATTGACCTTAATTTAAAAGAATGTAATTTTTAATTTCAAAATACATGTTATAAGGAATGATTGTTAGTCCACCTCTACCTACAATTGAAATCAAAAATGGAAAAAAGAAAAAAAGAGAGACAAAGAGAGTAAGGCTGTGCATTTCCAACCGAACCATTTAGACCGACCAAGCTGAACCGAAATTGTGCCAATGGTTCATCAATCATAGGGATAATTGCTATTTTTCTCTTGTGTTTTGGCCTAATACACTATTTCATCCTTGACATTTGAAAAAATATTTATTCATCCATGACATTTGCAATCCATGTACTATTTCATCCCTGATAGAGGGACTAATGAGTGTTAACTGTTGCAAATGTCAGAGATGAATAAATATTTTTTCAAATGTCAGGGATAAAGTAGTGTATTATGCCAAAACACAAGGGAAAAATAACAATTCTCTCTCAATCAAAATGCAGAGAGGTCGGTTCGGTTTAAGAGTGGGTGGATTTCAAATTTTAGAAAGATGGGTTGGGGTGGATATCCAGATATCCAAACTGTCCAAATTTATGAATTCTTTAATACTAAACGATGTTGTTTTAAATATTAGGGTTAGTATATACATACCCCTTATAACTCTAACACTAAATCACTTCCCCCTCTCTCTCACTCATTGTCGCCGCCCCTAGACTTCTCCTCTCCCTCTCATCTCTCCTCTATTCTTTAAAAAAAACCTAAGCCAAATTTCTCCAGTTTGTTTTCATTCTTTTACACTTAGTCTCTTCTTCTTTTAATTCTTTCTTTGACCATCATTCTTTATATCCCTCCCTGTTCTAAGTCTTAGCCTCTTAGAGGCTCATATATCAAATGAGTTGAAAGCTCCAGTCTCTTCTTCGTTCATTTTCATGGTCTAATTTATAAATTTGTTTAGATCTCTATAGTTTATGACCTTGAGTGACAGAGATGTAGTTCGATTGTTGATCTTTTTTTATTTTGTTAATGTTAGTGTGAAAAAATTAATTTTTCGCACTTTTAGTGTCAATATGTATCAGAAATCTCATTTTTGATGTGAGATCTTAAGGTGGAAGCCAATAAGCCACTCCTTTGACACTTGACAGTGATAAAATCAACATGCAAAGTCTCTGAAATCTTTGCATGTCATCTGGTAAGTGGTAACAACTCTATGTTGTTATAGATTTGTGTAAATATTGAACCGATCTATGTAAATAAATATATTTTTTTAATGTATTTATAGTTTTTCTATTTCATATTTTTAAAATGTTAAACTCTTATAAATCGTTTGTATTTTATATATTTTTCATTTGTATAAATAATATATTTTTTACAATATATTTTATATTTATCTTTGACATTTTATATTTGTTTAACATATTTGTTTTTTCACATTTTATAGATTCGTCTCTAATTTGTTAAATGGTTAACAAAAAATTTGATTTACAAAATAAAAATGTTTTATTTTGTTTATGGCTCTCTCTATTTGGTGATTATTTACTACTATTGTGTTTTCTTGTCATTTGTTTTCTTGCATCATGCATGGGACCTTTTCAAAGTGTAGATCTCAGATCGAGATCTAAGGTAGAAGTTATTGCCTGTTAATAAAAACATAAAAAGGTGGAAGCTATTGAGATCTCTAACTATTATGTCACTCAATTTTTGTTGATATTTAAATCTATGTAAAGGTATTCAATTTCTTATTGATGTTGTTGGCTTGCTACTTTTATTTGATTTTGTTTTTGAAAAATAAACTCTTGTCTATTGATTGTGTATGACACTGACTAATGTTCCGTTAAACCTTTTTATGTTAGTAGATGGACACTATTGCTAGTTCTAGCAGTGGCAGTGGTAAACCTGCTACCATTGCCACTGGTGACCCACCTCAGCAGCCAATGGTGGAAGCTGATAAGCAATCTAAAGTTCCTATGAAAAAAAGAAAGGAGATTGAGCCTCGTTTTAAGGCATGGGAGGATTTTGAGAAACTTAAGGATGAGATGGGCGGAGTTGTGGAAGCCAAGTGCCTCTATTGCTCTAAAAAACTTAACTATCACTCCAAAAAGCATGGCACTTCTTCTATTAGAAATCACATGTTAACTTGTATGAAAAACCCTCACGTAAAAGAAAATAGGCAACAACTTTTAACTTTTCAACCTTCTATTAATCTATCTAAGAATGTTGGTGTGCTTGGTGCTTGAAAATTTGATCAGAATGATATTAGGAATGCACTGACTAAATTGATCATTATTGATGAGTTACCTTTTAAGTTTGTGGAAGGTGAAGGTTTTAAAAGGTTCATGGCAGTTGCATGTCCTAGATTTAAAATTCCATCTAGATGGACCATCAGTGGGGATTGTTATTCTCATTTTGTTAATGAGAGGTCTAAACTTAAACTATTTCTTAAAGAACATTGTCAAAGAGTCAGCCTCACAGTTGACTCTTGGACTTCTATTTAGAGAATAAACTATATGTGCATAACTACACATTTAACTGATGATGTGTGGAAGCTTCATAAGAAAATTATCTCTTTTGTCCCTATCAAATCACATAAGGGGGAGTACATTGCTAAGCTAATTGAGTCATGTTTATTAGAGTGGGGGCTGAAACATGTTTTTTCAATTACACTTGACAATGCTTCTTCAAATGACATTGTTGTGAGTTTTTTAAAAAAGAAACCTTTTAGTTAGGGGACAAGTTCAGTTAGATGCAAATATGTGCACATGAGATGTATTATACATATTTAGAACCTTGTTGTCAAAAAGGGGCTTAAGGAGTCTAGCACTTCTTTTAAAAGGGTCAGTGAGGCAGTTATGTGGATAAGAAATTCACCCTTTAGGTTGAACAAATTCAAAGAATTCTCTTAGTTAATTAGCATTGAAACTAAGACTACTTTGTGTCTATAAGTGGTAACAAGATGAAACTCTACTTATTTAATGCTACACTCTGCTTGTTTATATGAAAAAGTCTTTGAAAAGTTTGATGAATGTGAATAAGCTTTTAGAGCTGATCTTGGTGATGAAGTTCCTGATTGTCTTGATTGGATTGTTGTTCAATAACTTGTTAAATTTATAAGGGTTTTTTTTATGAAATGACCTTCGAATTTCTGGTTCCTTATAGGTTACTTCCAATACTTTTTTCTCTAAAATATGTAATTTGTTATGTGTTTTAAATGAATAGATCAACTTTGATGATGCATATAAAAAATCAATAGGTTTATCAATGAAAAGTAAATTTGAAAAGAATTAAGGTGATCCAGACAAAATGAATCTGTTAATCTTTATTGCTAATATTTTGGACCCTAAAGAAAAGCTAGAATTTATGAAGTTTTCATTGGCAAAAATTTATGGTCAATCAGTTGGTAGGAGCTTATTTTCTACAGTTAAATTTGATGTGTATGAATTGTTTAGTGACTATGTTGTACTATATGCACCTACTGCTCCTATTAATTCTTCTACTCAAAGTAGCACCTTATCTACTTCTAGTGAGACTCTAGTTACCGCTTCTTGTACATCAAAGGTGTCTTTGTTAAAAGCTAAATTTAAGAGGAAAAAAATGGAGTTTGGATTACATGGAACTAAGCGGTGTGAATTGGATATTTATTTGAGTGAGTCAATTTTGGAGGATGAAGGGCCTTTTGATTTGCCTCGGTGGTGGAAGCTTAATGCATATAGGTTCCCGATTCTTTCAAGATTGGCTCATGATGTTTTAGTTGTACCTACCTCCACAGTTGCTTTAGAATCTGTATTTAGTACTAGTGGTAAGGTCTTTGATGTGTTTAGGAGTTTTTTTACTCCTAAAATTGTAGAATCTTTGATTTGTACGCAAGATTGGATGAGGAAGCCTAATCAACCAATCAATATTGAGGAGACTATAAAAGATTTAGAGAATTTGGAAAAAGGTACTAATAGTCAATTACTAAATAGTTCTGTTGTATTTTTTTTCATTTATTTATGACTTATGGCTGCTTACTATTAACTATACTTTTATTTTATCATAGATTTACTCCAAGTAGGCATTGGACCTACTATTGCATCAACAAGTTCCAAATAATTCTAACTATATGGCAGTGGTAGTTATTGCTTTACAAAAGTAAATTCAAAAGAGCAGTAGCATTGTCCTTGCATTTTGCTGACCTTTTTTAGTAATTTTGCTGAACATTTCATTTTAATTTGCATATGAACCTGTTAATATTTAACTACTGGATTCTTTGGTATGCATTTATATGATTCAATGATTGTGACCACTACTTGATGTGCCTAAATTTGGATGTATTGCAAGTTGGTTTGCAATAACTCAGTATAAAGCTGATATATTTCTTTTATGTTTATTGGCCATTGTTAAGTTGTTGTGCCTGTGATACACAACTTTGGTGTGCCTATGGTATTGTTGCAATGCGTGCTGCTTAGGGCTATGATGATGCTTCCACCTTTCTTTATGATTATGTTAGAATGCTTGCCTCTATTTCTTTGGTGACTTTCTTTTTATTGTTGCTAGAAATAAGGCCACATTTTTTTCTATGAATACAAAACTTAGCATCTGAGCCCCTTTACTTTTGGATGTGTATATATGGTTGTGCATTTCTTGATGTTTTTGAGTTATAAAGAATGTTTTAGCCGACATTTCTTTGGTGAAAACTTATTTGTTACTGGAAATATTCACTAGCTTTCATTTTTATGTGACTTGAAAACATTATAATTTGAGCCTCTCTTATTCTGTTCTTATTTACATTTTCTTATTATTATTTATATTACTTATACTAATATATCTACTACATTTTTTCAATTGATATGCAAGACTTGTTCATATTTTTTTGTAGAGAATGACTGGTTCTACTATTTTTTTATTGAAGTAGTCAAAGATTAGAGCCTCAACAATCCACTTAAGTTGGATTTTTTTGAAACTGAATTGAGTGATTTTGTAAATTTAGATGGAAAAATTAAAATCTATAATCAGCTAATTTTTTAAACTGGCATGAGGCATTCTTTTATATTCAAATGCATATAATAGTTGCACAGTGAGAAAGAATATTAGAAAAGAATAGTGCATTTATAATTGTAATTTTGTTCCTTAATATCAAATGCTTCTCTAAATTCAAAATTTTTTTGCCAGCCCAATTGTACCCAATCTGCTTTACCAACCCAAAATTTTTGAAAAAATTTGATCTTCCAAATCAAAGGATTTTTAATCTTTTTCGTTCGGTTTCCATCTTCCACTTGCCTAATCCGATCAAAATTTGGTCCAACCCATTCGACCCATCCCGACCTGCCCGATGCACAACCCTAAGAGAGAGAGAGAGAGGGAAAGAGAGAGAGCAATCGTTGTTGGCCAGACAATTTGAAGCATGAATCAATCGTGGAGTGAGTGAAATGCAATAGAATGGCAAACTTGAAAGGATGATTTTTCTTTTGAATGTTGTACCAATTAATTTTGTGTGTATTAAATTCCCCATTCTTATTCACATGCTGAGCCTTTTTATTATTATTATTATTATTATTATTATTTAAGTAATGGTATTTTCTTTGTTACATTCTCTCAAGTCGCCACTGACTATACAGTAAATAAATAATATTTAAAAATCTTAAAAATTTTTATAAGTGGGTTAATTTCACCCATGGTACCCAAGATTAGGCCTATTTCCCATTAAACTACCTGAATTTGTTTTCGTCCCACAAAACCTCCCAAGTGTTCGAATGGATCCAACAAAAATACCCAGAGCCATTTTTCGTTCATCGATGATGACATGGCGCCTATCTGGATGCTTATGTGGAAGGAACTCCTGACATCTTGTCAGAAATTGCACACATGGCGCCATGTCACCAACACATCAGCGCCACACGGCAAATTTCATTTTTTTTTTATAGAAACTCACATTAGCTTATTAGCCACTTCTCTTTCTCTCTTTCAACTCTCCCAAAATTCAATCATTTAAGACCTTTCAAGATCAATCCATTTAGGGGCTTCTTCATCACCTTCTTCTTTTGAAGATCTTGAGAAAACATCACCAGTATTTTTCCATCTAGAAGACCCTCCTCCTCCTCCTCTTAAACTACTACTAGCTTTATAAAGATCAACACTATCCATAGCATTTTAACGAAAAATCAAAATATTTTACAAACTACAATAGCAAACACCTACCATGACCTTAATATTCCTATAACTTTTGAGTTTTTGATTTTTGAACAGAACCTAGGTTAAAGAACTTGTATCCTCCGAATAAGGCACAAGCTGCAGATTGCAGTAAGTGATTCAACTCTCCCTGCTACTATTGCTTCCTCTGCCGCCATACCTTTGCTTTACTGCTACTGCTGTTAAAAGAAGAGACAAAGATAAGAAGAAAAAAGCCACAAAAATTTCTATTCCAACTCCAACTTCCTCCTCCTGTCTCTTCCACCATTAAATTACCTATCTCTAGATTGCCTCAGAGTAAGCTCCAAAATGGGTTCAATGGTAATAAACCTAAGATTACTTTTTCTTATGTCATAGCTATTTTTCTGATTGTGTTTTACTGTTGCTGCTTCTTTTTTTCTTATTCATTTTCTTCTTCTCATTCAAAATTCTTAAGGAGTTATGGTGAGGAGGAGTGTGAAGAGAATTGGTGAGATTCAGAGGCAAGTTAATGAAATCAAGAAGAGGATTTCGATGGAGGAAACTATGGAGTTGATAATTTTCATTTTCATTTTTATTTTTCTCTTGTTTAGCTATGAATTGATGAAGAGAGATCGACTTTTAGGTGAATTAATTCTGCAAAATCATGGTTGTAGGTGTGGTGGTAGAGGCAACAATAAAGTTGGGTAATTTAATAGTGGATGATAGATCCTTAACAACAGCCTTCTCTTTGGAGGGTAAAGAAATTGAAATTGGAAATGGACATGGGTATTTTTTGGAGGGTAGGAGTTTAAGTAATGGTTATGAGATTGGTAATTGAAATGGAAATGGACATGGGTATTTTTTAGAGGGTAAGAGTTTAAGTAATGGTTATGAGCTTGGTAATGGAAATGGAAATGGGCATGAGTATTTTTTGGAGGGTAGGAGTTTAAGTAATGGTTATGAGATTGATGATGTTATGGAGGAAATTGAGAAGTTGGGGATTAAAATAAATAGTACAGAGGATTTAGAGTTAAGAAAAGGGGTGAGAATTCTGCTACCTTGGGAGATTTTGCAACCATTGTTAAAGCTGCTTCTTTTGATTATTTTTGTACTGCAATTAGCTAGCTTTATCATGCTAGTGGGTGTGGTGGCGGAGGTAGCGAAGGCCGCGGCAGCAGAGTTATCTTCCTAGAAGAAAACTAAGAACAGGCCCATGCCCCAGTGGTCGTTGCTGCTGCAACTCTTGGCTTTAGATTTGGCAATGATACCCATTCAATGTTGGGTTCTTATTTGTTTGTGTTTAGATTGTAAAGCTTTAAGTTTTTTTCAATTCAGAATTGATGAAGAGATATTGGATTTTGATAGAGGAGAAAGAGAGAGATGAGTGGCTAATTAGCTAATATGACTTTTTTTTTAAGAAAAAAAAAAAAGAAATTTGCCACGTGGCGCTAATGTGTTGGTGACGTGGCACCATGTGTGCAATTCCTGACAAGATGTCAAGAGTTCGTTCCACATAAGCATCCAGATAGGCGCCATATCATCACCGATGAACGGAAAATGGCTCTGTGTATTTTTGTGGGATCTATTCGAATACTTCGGAGGTTTTGTGGGATGAAAAAAAATTTGGATAGTTTAATGGGAAATAAGGCAAATATTGGGTACCATGGGTGAAATTAACCCCTTTATAAGCATATATTAATCAAGAGATTGGATTGCCAAAACTTAACTTTATTATTAATTTGTTTTCGTCAAAAAGCATAGTTTCATTCAAGAGAACATTATGTTTGGTTCAATTCCATCAAATAATTCATTTCATTTCTAAATGAATTTTAAATATTATTCATTTCCAAATGAATTTTTATTAATGAAGTGTTTGGTTCAAAGAAATAGTTTATAGAATTCATTTCAAAATGAATTCTATATATATATTTTTTATATTGTGTTTGGTATAAATCTAGGATTCAAGTTAATTTTTAATTTTGGTCAAAAAATACACTTACCTTCTAGATAAAAAGATATTTTTAAAAATAAAAATAACGAGGGGTATTTTAATCATTTAGAAATATGGACTTAAAAGTTGTGAAATTCATTTGATTAGAATTTGATATAATTATATTCAATTCCACAAATTTAAAAATTTAAAATTGTAAATGAATTCTACAAAATTTTTTACAATCTATTAATACTAAACACACTCAAGTTGGAATGAGGCCTTGATTGATATGGCCACTATCACTCTCAAATTTAAGAGCAATATAATAACTTTTTTTTTTAATGTTACATATATCATTATCAATAAAATCACAAATCAATTTTAAATACATCACAATCAACAAAAATGACAAATCAATTTTAAATACATCACTATTAATACAAACTATAAATTATAATTCATGTCAAAAAAAGTACAAATATACTCCACATAAACATTAAACCCAAAATTTTACTTTTGAGGCTTCAACATAAAAATGTAATAGCCAATCAAGCTACACCTCATTAATGACAATATAATAACTTGAAATAGCCATAAATTGAAGGAAGAACATAATTCAAGAGACAACATTAAAGTTGAAATGAGAGGCCTTAACTAATAAGGCCACTATCACTCTCTAATTAAAGAGTAATATAATAATTTTTTTAATGTTACATACATCATTCATAATTTTAAATACATCGTTATCAATACAAATCACAAAACATAATTTCTATATGTTAATTACATGCATTATTACATCATTTATAAGTTTGTATTAAGAGTCCAAAAAAGATAATATCAGTGAAAGAAATAAATGCTGGCAATTACCATGAAGTTCCATTCGATTGTTTAAACTTGAGAAAAACTTGTTTAGACTTAAGAAAAACAAGGCATTCTGAAAAGAAATGCATTTACATCAAAAATAATATATTGAATTATTTAATTCCAAAAAGTCCTGAATGATAATATATATAAATTCAGCTGACAATAATAAAAATAAAAAAATAAAAAGTAAAAGAGAGAGAAAAAGTTGTTGTGCTGCATAAGGTAATTTTATGGAACCTCGCCATTAATTTGAATAGTGGAATCTCTGATATGATCATCAAAGATGCATTTTAACAACCAACAATCGTCACGATCAACTGACGGGGTGTTGTTTCTATTTTAGTGAGATTTCGGGAATTAATTATTAGGAGACATCTGTCACTCTTGTGATCCTGTTCAGGTCAAATTAAATTAGTCAAAATTAAATGAGCTCTGAGTACCGTTGGTTAAAAAAAAAAACATTCTAACAAAAAAATATTGAGAGCCATCGTAACGTTTGTTTCCTTCCAAATCAAAATCCGTTTGTACCCACACACCCACCTAACATAAGGAGAAACTCGCAAAACACCAAAGTTGCAATCCTATTGCTAAATAGCATTTAGCGACCGAATTTTTTCTTTTTATTCCAAATAACAGTGGTAGAGATCATTGATGGCAGAGAGTGTGACAGCCTTTTTGCTTAACAAGATCGGACTCTTTGTCGACCAAGAGATAAAATTATTAGGAGGAGTTCGGACAGATGTTGAGTATGTGAAAGGTGAACTAGAGCATATGAAGGCCTTCTTGAGGGTCGCTGAGTCCAAGGAAGAAACAGATGAGCTGGCAAAAGCGTGGATTAGGCAAGTGAGAGATGTTGCTTTCGACATTGAAGATGTTATCGACGAATTCACTCTTCGCCTTGCTCATGATCGCAGGGGCATGGAATCATGCTGTTTCATCTATAAAATCATCCAGTGTATCAAGAATAATGCATTGTATCGCAATCAAATTGCTACTCAAATGCAGAACATCAAAATCAGGGTTAATAATGTTGCTGCTGGGCGCGAAAGGTACAAATTGCCAGCCCAAGAACAAGGCTTAATCGGTACTGGTGCTACCACAACCACCTCGTGGCAAGATCATCGAAAGAATGCATTGCTACAAGATGGAGTTGATTTGGTTGGTATCGAAAATCCAAAAAAGCAACTGATGGAACTGATCAACGACGATGAACCTGCATTGAAAGTCATTTCTGTGGTGGGGATGGGAGGATTGGGGAAAACCACACTCGTAAAGAAAGTCTATGACAATGTCAAAAACCGGTTCGACAAGTATGCTTGGATCAATGTTTCACAGTCATTCAACGTGGAGTTACTTCTTAAGGAGTTACTCAAAAAGCTTTACAAACAAAGAGGAGGACAAGAACCTGAGGGACTAGAAACAATGGCAAGTGATGTTCTAAAAGAGATGATCAAAGAATTCATCAGAGAAAGCAGATTCCTCCTTGTCCTAGATGATATATGGCAGACAGAGGCATGGGACTCTATTAGCTATGCTTTTCCCTGCAACAATTGTCGCAGTCGAGTCATGCTTACAACTCGCAAAATTGAAGTAGCAAATGCTTCTTGCGGGCGTTTAGGTGGCAAAGTCTATCATATGCAGCCCTTGTCCTCTGAAGGGTCTTGGGCTCTTTTTTGTAAGAGATTATTTTGGGAGGAGAATTGCCCTCCGCACTTGCTAACTATTGCTGGAGAAATGCTAGAAATGTGTAAAGGACTACCTCTGGCAATTGTTGCCATTTGTGGTTTGTTGGCTACAAGGGGCAGAAGTAAAGTTGAGTGGGAGCTGGTGAAACGTAGCATTCCTTCAGAATTGGATGGTGGCAAGCTTAGTACTGTCGAAAAGATATTGTTACTGAGTTACTATGATTTGCCTTTCTATTTGAAAGCATGTATGCTGTATATAAGCATCTTCCCAGAAGATTATGAAATTGAAAGCATGAGATTGATCCGATTATGGATTGCTGAAGGATTCGTGCTAGAACAGGACCGAGTGACATTGGAAGAAGTCGCTGAAGGCTACCTATATGAGCTTCTTAATAGAAGCTTGATTCAAATAGCTTGGAGGGATCCAATGAGCAGAATCCGAACATATCGGATTCATGATATCTTGAGAGAGGTTGTTCTTGCTAAGGCCAAGGATGAAAGTTTTGTGATGATTGTTTCCGGAGAGCAAGGAAGGATGCGGCATGAAAAAACAGCACGAAGGTGGTCAGTTCATAATGAACTTGGAGTAGATAATTACAACATATCAAAGCTTCGATCTTTGCTTGTGTTTGATGTACACAACTTTCAATTCAGCAAATCATTTGGCAATGATCTGAGGCTGATCACAGTGTTGGATCTGAGAGAAACAAACTTGAAGGTGTTCCCAAAAGAAGTGCTGAAGCTATATCACCTGAAGTATCTAAGTTTGAGAAGGACCAAAGTAAGAGTTCTGCCAACTTCAATATGGAAGCTTCAAAACTTGGAGATATTAGATCTCAAACATACACAAGTAACCCAATTGCCTGCAACAATTGTAACCCTTCACCGGTTGCGACATCTTCTATCACTTTCGCGTGATGATCCAACTAAAAAAAGAATACGTACAGATTCTGGTCTGCGAACAAAATCAACATTAGGATGCTTGCGTTCTCTTCAAAAGCTCTGTTTCATAAAGGTTGAGCAAGATGTTGCGCATGATACACTTGAAGAAATTGGAAAGCTCAGTCAATTGAGGAGATTAGGAATTGGGGACTTAAGATTTAAACATGGAAAGACGTTGTGCTCAACAATTCAGAAGCTTAACAAACTTCGTAGTCTCTGGATTGAGTCGGTAACAATGGAAGAAACCATTGATTTGCAGCACATAACTTCACCACCTCAGTTCCTTCAACGAATATACGTATACGGACGCTTAGAGAAGACACCAAAATGGTTTTCGTCTCTTGAAAACTTGATCAAATTGGAACTTGGACAGAGCCAATTAATGGACAATGTGTTGGAGCCTATTCAAGCTTTGCCAAATTTAGAACATCTTGTACTTGATAATGCTTTTGCTGGAGAGAAGCTCTACTTCAGAAGTGGAGGGTTTCAGAAGCTAAAGTTTTTGTTGGCTTGGAGATTGCATGGCCTGAGAATGATGAAAGTGGAGGAGGGTGCAATGGCTAATCTTGAAGAGCTGGTCATATGGAGCTGTGACTGGTTGAAGAATGTTCCATTTGGCATTGAACATCTTGCGAAGCTTGGATATCTTTGGCTTATAAATCCTTCTACGGAATTGAATAGTGGTATCGAAAAAGGAAATGATCAGCACTGGAGAGTGAAGCACATCTCCAATATCCAAATTAGCTACAGGTACGAGAATATGGTGTTCAATGATCTGTGTTTCTGCTATTTTAAAAATAAATTTCTAGTTAAGGTTTTGTTGAACTTTGTGTCTTATATTTCTAATTTCCCTATTCAAATCAAAACAGGCATTGGGTCATTGGGTGGCTAAAAGAAATTAGACACCAGAGTAGCACACAGAATCATTAAAAAAAATTGTATAAAAATTAAAAACATACAAGTTTATTAATTCAAATAAATAAAATTACTTTTTAATAGTTGAATTGTAAATAATTTTTTATTTTAAAAATTTATAGTCTTTTTTTATATTTATTTTTGCTTCTTATTTAGAAAAAAATTAAAAAATATATTTTTAAATTAAAGAAACATTTTTAAAATATTTTTTAAAGATTCAAAAATAAAAACATATTTGAAACTAGCGAACGCCTAATAATTGAAATTTCCACACGCTCTAAGTAGATATCATTGGTAGTTTGTCTACAGTTATGAACTTATTATGAGAAAAATTGATCGCATGTTATGATTTGTTGGAAAAAACATTTTTCAAATATATATAGATTCTTTGAGATGTGTTACTAATAGATAAGAAAGAATTTCTTTGTTACTAAATCTTGAGAAAGAATTTCTTTGTAACTAAATCTTAATTCTGGGAGCATGTCCTCCATTTTCCTCTCACTACAACAAAAACTGCTTATGGTTACAAGTGACATATTTTACAAATGTCATTTTAAATGAATAAAATTATATTTGAAAGATATTTTAAATAAATGTTACTATAAATTTTTTCAATTACAATATTTTTCTAATTAAACAGACATTTAATACAAAATTAAAATTTCAAATCAAAATTATGTTATTATAATTTCAAATCAAAATTAAAATTAGGTTTATCTTTCTTTTGCTTAAAATAAATAAAAATTAAATTTACTCTTTTTTATCTCTAAAAAATTATGATATTTAAAATTTTTATACTCAAGAATCATTTATCTCTTAGTGATTGAAACAAAAAAGAACTTTTATCTCTTATTTTTTCAGTATATTTATCACTTTAATTTTTGTCACTTTTTATCACTTTATTTTTTATTTTTTATCTCTTATTTCAAGGGGTTGCTGGGAACGTGTCTAAGGAAGAGAGTGAGTTTTGGAAGAATGGTATACCATGTTTGGATTTTAATATCCAATGGAGAAATGTTTTTTCAAGAATTTTGAAGGAGTAGAGAAGATTCTTGGTAGTTGCCACCACCACCTCTTCTGTTAGTACACTTGATGCTGCTCTTAAAGTATGGGACTCTGATTTTGACAAAGTTGACCAAAATACCCTCTTTGATCTCCTCCTGGTAATTTTTTTTTCTTGTTTATTTTTCATGTTAGTTGTTTAGTTGGGATAAAAAGGACATCAAATTGTTGTTGATAATATTGGTTTCAGCATTGTAGTTTGTCAATGCCAAGTGGGTATGTACATAACTAGTTACTGTAATGTGCTTAATTTATCTATTTTGATTGTATTTGGGTTTTGCATCTTGATAATTAATTATTTTGGTAATTCTCTTTTATTTATTATTGGGGCTTTGCTCTGTTAATGAATATTAAATGGAGAGGTCTCATTTTGACTTTTGATGCTTTATAGGATGCTAACTATCTGAACATAAAGGGTCTGTTGGATTTGACATGCCAAATTGTGGCTAACATGTATTGAGTTTTCTTAATTTTCTAGAGGATAGTTGTATTTAATTATTATATAAGCATTAAATAAATTTTATTTTCAATATCATTATTTTTTTTGGTTAATATTGTTTTTTAAAAATATGTATAATTTTATAATTTATAAGCAATAGTAGCTATGAAAATAGCATAATAAAAATGTAATTTTTAATTTTCAATAAACCTTCACATATATTAATGACGTCGTCAGAAGTTGTTTAATATAAAAATAAATTTGTAAAATAATTATTTAAAGTGACATTTTTTAAAATATTATAATAAGTGAAGTTAAATGCCAATATATAAATATGCATAGTAATATAATATTAATTTAACTAATATAATAAAAGTTCTGCAATATAGTATTTTGCTAATATTTAATAAATGTAGTACAAATATTTTTAAGCAATATTTTTACAATGTTTTTATTTGGTAGTATTATGGCGTTTAATAAATATTTTTTTATAACGTTTATTAAATATTAGTTAAGTGAATTTATTGCAACATCAAAAAAAAAAAATCACAAAAAATCATTATAAATGTTATTATAAATGAATACCAACAAATAATGAAAATATTGTTTTAATATTTAACCGTACCAAATTAAGTTATATTTGAATAACAATTTAAAAAAATGTTGGTATAGATTTATAATAACATTTTTTATATTTTATATAACATTTTATCAATGTGATTATATGTGTTTTTTGTTGCAGTGTTTGCAGGATACAACCTGCAGGAAGTATAATTGGATAATCATTTTCCGTTAGTTTGAAGTTTTTTTGGTTTCATGGAAGTGAGATGTGGAAATCCAAATAAGGCTAGAGCCAAACAGAATGATAGAGTTGCAGAGGACTAAGAAAAGATTGGATCGTGAAAGTAGGCACGAATGGAGAGACAGGTACGAAAGTGGAGTATAGTATTATTTTCGTAGTGTTAAATACTCATAGGAAGACCTTTATTGTCCCTCGAGATTCAACTAGGGTCGAATCTGAATTAGTTGAGTCCCACGAAATGCCGAATATTAGATGCATCAGATGGAAAAAAAAAAAAAAAAGAAACAAGCAGGAATGCAAGCTAGCTTTCGAGCAATCGAGGGCGATAAACAATAGTAAATATTACACCATTATACGTGCACTTACCTTGTTTTATAATATAAAGGCCAAACACTCAAATTGCCCTAATGTTTTGCCCTAATTACATATTGGATCTAAAAAAAAATTTTGAGCCGAATTGAAACTTTATGTGTAATTTTTTTCATATTGGACATTTATTGAGTACAATTAAGTCTTGAAACTTTTTTTATTACAATTAAGTCCTGTGAATTAATAAAAAATTAATTTTAAGGGCTACTAACAAACAAAATTGATCATTTTTTAAAAAAATATATATATAATAATATAATTATAAAAGTTTCAAAAGTTTTTAAACCAAAAAAAATATATTTTTGTATTTTTTCTTGAATTTTAAAAACTTCACAATCAAGTGATATATATTTCAAATAAATGACCAATTTTATTCATTAACATAAATAGTAAATTGATAATTAACCAAAAAATTTAAGTTTAATGGTTGGCCCCCAATTTTATTCATAAAAAATATATTTTATAGGATTAAAAACTTTATAATTATATTATATATATTTTTTATCAATTTTGTTTGTTAGTAACCCTTAAAATTAATTTTTTATTAATCTATAGGACTTAATTGTAATAAAAAATTATACTCAGTAAAGGTCCAATTTGAAAAAGATATTACACAAGTGAAGTTTCAATTTGGTAAAAAAAATTTTTTAGATCCAATATGTAATTAAGGTAAAATGTGGGGGCAATTTGAGCGTTTGGCCTAATATAAAAATATGGATGCCAAAACTATTGAATGTCGGCTACGGCGTAATACTTAGTTTTGTGATTTTATTAAGACTTAAAATGTTTCACTTTAATTTATGATTATGTTGGGCTATGCAGATGAGCTCTGTTGTAAACATGTATGCTTGGTGAAATTTTGGCTTAAATCTATTAGAACTTCTGAGTTTTTTCTTGCAATTGAGTTGGAAAATAAAACACAATCATCAAGATTGTTCTGATGAGCAAAAAAATGAGCAACTATTTTTCAAAGGAAAAAAAAGTTGCTATTTGAGCCCAAAAAAAAAAAAACAATCTGCGAGTTAAAAAAAAAAACACAAAACTGAAACAAAAAGCAACTTATATAACGGGGTCTTTCCCTGGAACATGGAAAGGGCAGTTCAAAACAAACGCAAGTGTCTTCCACCAAGAAAGACTTACAAAAAATTGAATTACGTATAATTACTAGCAGCATCATATAATGATCAAACTTAATCAACTTCTTTAATCTTAGGGCCAGCACCGCTGTTGCCAGATGGAGGAACATCATCATCCATGCCAGCACCCATATGAGGACCACCAGCATCCTGGTACATTTTAGCAATGAGAGGGTTGCAAATGCTCTCTAGCTCCTTCATATTGTCCTTGAACTCATCAGCCTTAGCGAGCTGATTAGCATCTAGCCACTGGATAGCCTATTCGATGGCATCCTCAATCTTCTTCTTGTCATTTGGGGAAAGTTTGGAGCTAATCTTCTCATCTTTCACAGTGTTCCTCATGTTGTAGGCATAATTTTTCGAAGCATTCTTTGCATCAATCTTTTTTTTATGTTCCTCATCTTCAACTTAGTACTTTT
Organism: Mallotus repandus; assembly: GCA_949671775.1. Lineage (NCBI taxonomy): Eukaryota > Viridiplantae > Streptophyta > Magnoliopsida > Malpighiales > Euphorbiaceae > Mallotus > Mallotus repandus. Next base: position 16,745 of record CATIWM010724378.1, read on the forward strand.
CAACCTTCTGTACCATCTTCTTTATCTAATCCTTGGATAGCCTTCCTTTATTATTAGTAATGGTAATCTTGTTCTTCTGGCCGGAGGTCTTATCCTCAGCAGAAACGTTTAAGATACTATTAGCATCAATATCAAAACACACTGTGATTTGAGGAATACCCCTTAGAGCAGGGGGAATGCTAGACAACTCAAATTTTCCAAGCGAGTTAAGCGAGTTATTGTTCCTAGCTAGTTATTGTCCTTTCACCCTCATAAACCTAGATCAAGACACCAGGCTGGTTGTCGAAATAGGTTGAGAACACCCACTTCCAAGTGGTGAAGTACATCCCCAATGTTCGTATTGAGTAAAAAAAAAGTTGATTTTAGTGTTTAAATTATGGGTGGCGATACATGTCGTGTACAATGCACAGCTAGAGATTAAAATAATAAACAGTGGCTTACCATATAAAAAATGGCTCTACAATGTGTAAAGATACATTTAAAATTATACACATAAAATTAAAGGATAATTGTCCCCGGCCAGGCATGTTAAGGGACATAGGGTGGGTCTCCGGTTCGAGACCCACCATCCCCCCTCCTGCAAACTTTAGTTAAAAAAAATTAAAGGATAATTTGGTAATTCTAAGATCTCTTTTCATCGTCTATTCTTCTTCCTTCTTCATTTTTGTTCTCTTTCACTGTTTGCTTGGAACCACAATCATTTTCTTCACCGCCACCGCCGTTGCTGTTGTTTGATGATTATCGAATTAGTTAATAAAGGGTAAAATGTGCTACAGATAACAAAAATCATTATAGATGGTGATGATGGGAAAGTAGTAGTAACGACAGCTAAGACGACGGCTAGGGGCAGAGGTGGAGGTTGAAAGGGGTTAAGAGGGTGCATCATATTAGGCATAATCTTTTAATGGATGGACCTTGTACATCATCTTTTAAAGTTGATTTTGTAATTAGAATGGTGAATAGTAAACTGTTTCTAAGCTTGTTTTGATGTATTCATATCACAATAAGCTTATCCCTCATTCTCTCCGAGTTTTCTTTCACATGCCATATCTACTCTTGGAATATCATAATTGGTTTTCCACTCCAATTTTCCTGAGAAGTCTATAAATTTGTTTATTGATATGAGAAGGAAGTTCCAGGTTTGACCTGATGACTTCTTGCTTCCTCTTGTTTTGTGGACTTGTACTGGTTTGGGATTGGTGATACTTGGCGAATCAGTACATGGGTTGTGTGTGAAAATGGGTTGGGAGGTGAGTCTATTAGTTGGGTCTGCTTTGATTTAATGTATGTAGCTTTTGGTAATCTGTTTAATGCGCGATTATTGTTTGTTGAAATGCATAAAAGGGATTATGTGTTCTGGACTGCAATGCTTTCTGGGTATGCTTAGAATGGGGAACCAAAGTTGGGTTTGCAAGTTTTTAGAGAGATGGTTTATAATAATATGGAGGCTAAGCTTGATTAGGTTGTAATGGTGACTTTGGTTTTGGTTTTGTCACAAGCCAAACCTGGAGGTCATGACCGGTGCTAGGGAACGAGAATTCATACGAATTCGGAACCCATAGCAAACCTTAAACACAATTTACACATCAAATATACATATAAAAATACCAAGGAATTAAAACTTTAATAATATAAAGAAATCTCCATAATTAATATATTAATAAAATATTTTACAAATATTCAAATACACAATATCAGTCACTACTAATAAAACGTAATACAATCGATACGTACTTCTACTACAACATATAGAAATACAAGAAAGTTCATAACAAAAAATTTACATAAGTCAGCCGGGGAAGAAAGAGTCCGGCAAAGAGTACTACTAGGAAAGGTCTGACGAAAAAGATCCTAAAAAATAATTGAGGGGGGTCAGACCTCACTGAGTGAATCATTATTATATATATATATGCAACCTAAGCATATAGGCAACCAAACATCAATATAATATATTTATATTCATTTAATTTATACACATATTTCAGGCAAATGCTCAAAAACACTTTTCATATAAATACAGTAGATGCAAACAAGTGGAGGATCGGAGCAGAATCCTAAGAATGTCCGGAACCTCGCCATCAGACCCACTTAAATCTAATAATATTTATCTTTGCCAATTTGGTAGTGGACTGGCCCTGAGACACTAAGTCAACCAAGCTACTGCTGTCTCACTACTGGTATGACTGACCCCGAGACACTAAGTCAACCGAGCTTCAGCAGCCACACCACTCTCAACCACAAATCTCAATAAATCATTTAATCATTTCACACATCAATCATTATATCATAACCTTGCATCTAGCGTACTGTTGCGCAACAATCCTAGTGTAACCTACTAGGAAGAACGTTCTACTACTATCATCCGAAAACATCACATCACAATAACAATGCATATTAATAATAAAAATAGCATCCAAGTCAAGAACACTAAATTCACAATATATAATAATAATAATAATAATAATCACCAAATAGAATAATAGCAAATATAGGTCTAATCCAACATATTTATTTCACATTGACAACAAAACATGTGGATGCTAGGTAAATAGTTCTATATGACATGCATATATATAATAATAACTCACAGGTGTGCTCCTCTGTAGTAATTCGACTAGCCATGTCCTGGAGCCCTAGCTTTCGGTGCAACTAAAAGAAAAATAATAATAAATAAATAATTAAAAATAAATTCCTAGTTTTTATACTCTAGAGATTTCTAAAGAATGACTCGATTATGGACACGACTCGACTATGGACACGACTCGACTAAGACTCAAAACTTAGGATCTACCCGATGTCACGTTTTACGAAAATTCTACCAAAAATTCGGCAGATTCTCCTTTGTAAAACGGATATCTCTCAACTAAAAGTAGAGTCGTTCCTGCACGGAAACACACTTCAAAATATCCATATTACTCAAAATCTCGGGTTGGGCCCTAGAACTACAAATTATACGCAACCGAGAATCAACACATCATCAATCAATAAAATAATATAATTTCTAATAATTCACCAAAAATCATAAAAATTCATTTAAATATCACAATTCAATTTATTTACATAATAAAAACATAAAAGATATTTATTTTCAAAATAAATAATAAAATCCTAATTTATAATTAAATTCTATTAGTAAAATACATTCTTTCAAAATTTGTAATTAAATAGCATTAATTACAAATAATACTTTAAATTGTTCAAATATATAATAAAAATAACCAAAAACTCATTTAAGCTTAAAAATAATAGATAAAATTATTATTCATATATTTTTCCGGAATTTACTAATAATTAGCTAAAAATAGTAAATAATTCATAAAAATTATTTTAATACTATTTATTACTCAAAAAC
>CATIWM010724403.1:0-40203 GCA_949671775.1 Mallotus repandus
GACTGCCTCTCAGGCCAGGAAAACCCGAGGATGACAGCGTGAGTTTCCCATTTCAAAGGAACTGCCTCTTAGGCCAGGAAAACCTGAGGATGACGGTGTAAGTTCCCTATGAGTGACAAGTTGAGCTTGATAAAGATCCCAAAGATCACAGACATGTTTCAAAGTTGAAGAATTCACCTCTTGGGTGAAACTCAGGAATCAAGTATGTTGTTTGTTGTTTATTTTATTTATGTCGTGCATGTTGTTTTTTCAAAAAATTTGAATGCATGAATGCGATTTTCCAAAAATCAAGGGGGTAAACTGTAGACACTCAGTTCAATCGACCCACGATCGGGGGTGAACTGTGGATACTCGATTTGGTCGGCCCATAACAAAGTCCAATGATGAAGAGTTTGGCCTTCAAATGCAAAAGAAAATCCAAAATCCTCTTGAATAAGCCAGGCCCAGGACCAAGCACAAGTCCATGGCCCAACATTCAAGCCCTAGCCTGAGGGCTGAAGAAGCAATCGCCTCTTCAACAACAAGTGATCGCTTCCTGACCATGAGGGTTAACAGGCGATTGCCCCCTCGAGGAGGCGATCACCTCTTCAACGGCCTATTTGTAGCTGCATTAAATGTAGCATGCCAATGGTAGCAAACAAGGGACCCACCACCTCACCTCTCGGTATTGGAACGTGCATGGGTGTATTTTTTAAGAAAAAAAAAAAGAGCTAGGGGGGATGGTGATGGGAAAGGGGTGGTATGGTTATGATGGGAAGCTTGGGGAGTTTAAATGGAGGTTTTTTGAAAGAAAGAGAGAGAGGGAGGGGGAAGAAAAAAAATGTCTAAAGGAAGAGGGGAGGTCTTCTTGAGAAAGAGAGGTTTTCTTGCTAAGAGGGGTTTCATTCTTGAGGAAGAAGTAGGAGTCCTTGCATTTGAAAGATATTTCAATCCACAATCAACCTATGAAGGCAAATCATTTTCAAAAAAGGTTCATATTTCAATAAAGATCACCATTTTCTTTTAATATCAAGAGTTGTAGACTTGCTTAGTTTTAGTTTATTTGTTTGCTTGATTGTACTTGTCCATTGTGCTATGCCATGTTTTAAGCGTGATTCACTGAAGTTTTAGGTGTAGGTGTAAGTATTGTTCATCTGTATTAAGTCATGCTTGCTTAGAACTAAAGTTTTGCTGCTTTGAGGGTCGTTTGTGCCTGATGATTAGGCGATCGCCTCTTCAAGGAGGCATCGCCCCTTGCCAGGAGGCAATCGCCTCTATACTAGACATAGAAGAGGCAATCGTCACTCAGATAGGGCCTTGTACAATCTTGCCTTGATATTTTTTTGTAAATTCTGCATGATTTCCTTGAAAACCCATGTCTTTCATACTTTTTAAGTTATTATGCATGATTACCACCCATGTAGTGGATTGACTTTAGATATTTGTTCATTTCCTTTTGTATTTAATTTAATCTATGCATTAACTTTATGGATTCCTTTTTATAGGATTTCTTTTGTACTTTGGGAAGTTTATTTTTGCCTATTGCAGGAACTTGGGATGAGTTTCCACTTAAAGGTAATTGATTCCTTAATTAGTTATTGAGAGGATTTACGATGGTTTAGTTTCAGTATATTTCTGGTTTATTTTCTGTATATTGTGGTTTATTTTTGGTACATTTCTTGTTTATTCCTCTCTTATTTGAAGCAAAACATTGTAATCTTTAATCCCTCTCCCCATTCATTTGGAATGAATGATTGTAAATTATTTTTTTATTTTTTATTTTTTTTATGAATGTTGGGACTTAAACGCATGAAATGAGATTAGTATGCAAACTTGGACTTTAATGTAAAATTTGACATTGGTTGAAGGCAATTATAATCCGCGTGTTAATAAAAAATAATTGAATAATTAAAGGTAATAAAACACGAAACACAAACAGAGGTCGACCGCAAGGTTGGATGGATATTCAAACGCCCATACCCAGTTTCTGAACCCGTTCTTTGATGACGGCTTCTGGAAACCTCCATGGAATCCAGTTGCCATATAAGTATGTCCCGACTTTTATCCGAGTGGCGACTCCATCTCCGTTTAAGCTTAAAATCTATTTTGTATTTCCTAGTAAATCCTGAACTCACATAGTACCATAATCGCCAACACTTGAACGTACACTAAACCCCACCGCCTACAAAAATCATCGGAGTAAAAGCCAGAATTCTGTATTCAATTTGATAATAAGTTCCGGAGTAGTTCCTTTTCTATTTGTAATTTATATCTGTTTAGAAAATTTAAAAAAAAAAAGTTAAGAATTTGGATAAATTAATAAAACCGAAGATTTTGCTGTGGACCTGCACATGGTGACTGTTACTAACAATCCTTAATACAAGGATAAATGCCTTGTAAACATCCAATTGGTGGAAGTACAACTAGACTGGATCCGCGTCACGTGAGAGCGGAGCCAATGTACTCTCCTGTTCTTAAGACACATTTGAACCAAAGCCAAAAAAAAAAAATTCAAAGCTCTTGCGCTTTTTGAGGTCTCAAATCTCCGTTGGTTTGTCAGACAATGGAGAAGGAAGGGTAATCTCTACTTAGATTTCTCATTCATTAAAGGTAAACTCCTTTCTCTTTTGGGTCCTTCCTGTTTCTCACTTTTTTAAATTCACACTCAGTTTCTTCAATTGTTTTGCATGCATGTAAATTATTAGTCGCTCCGCTTCTGCTCATAAACCAATTTCTAATAGATCTCAAAGTTCAAATCTTTTGTTTGTTTTTCATAATGTAGATGAAATCTTAACTTGATAATCGGTTTTTCATTATTTGTGCAGTGCAGGGATGTTAAGTTTCTTGTTGGGTGTTGTATTGTTTGATCCATGAGACATATTTGGAGAAACCCTTTTCCTGTCAGTCCCTAAAAATTGTAATTTTGTTAATCTGATCAATCCCAGTATCCTGTTATTATTATTATTTTTATATAATTATTATTCTTTTTAAGTAGTGATGTCTGAATCGAATCCCAGAACACCCTTGGTCCCTCAGTCATCCGCACAGAAACTTCCTGATTTTAAGCAATCTGTGAAGTTGAAATATGTAAAACTTGGTTACCATTACCTGATAACCCATGGGATGTTCCTGTTTTTATCACCTCTTGTTGTCATTGTTACTGCACAACTATCCACATTCTCAGTCCAAGATCTCCATGACCTTTGGGATCACCTCAAATTCAATCTCATATCTGTGGTTCTTTGTTCTGTCCTCCTTGTGTTTTTGTTGACCCTCTACTTCCTCACCCGTCCCCGCCCTGTTTACCTTGTGGATTTCTCCTGTTATAAGCCTGAAGATGCAAGGAAATGCACCAGGCAGATTTTCATGGAAAGGTCCCAGTCAACTGGTGCTTTTACCGAGCAAAGCCTCGAGTTTCAAAGGAAAATTCTTGAAAGGTCTGGTCTTGGAGAGTCAACTTATCTCCCTGAGGCTGTTCTGAGAGTTCCTCCAAATCCATGCATGGCAGAAGCAAGGAAGGAGGCTGATGCTGTGATGTTTGGAGCAGTTGACCAGCTACTTGCGAAAACATCTTTGAAACCAAAAGATATCGGGATACTGATTGTGAATTGTAGCCTGTTCAATCCAACTCCCTCTTTATCTGCCATGATCATTAATCATTATAAGCTCAGAGGGAACATTATTAGTTATAATCTGGGTGGCATGGGTTGCAGTGCTGGTTTGATATCAATTGATCTAGCCAAAGATCTTCTTCAAGTGCATCCTAATTCTTATGCATTGGTCATTAGCATGGAAAACATCACCTTAAATTGGTACTTTGGGAATGACAAGTCAATGCTTCTTTCAAATTGCTTGTTCAGAATGGGAGGGGCTGCCATATTGCTGTCCAATAAAAGGTCTGAAGGATGGCGTTCCAAGTACCGATTGGTCCACACTGTTAGAACAAATAAGGGTGCTGATGATAAGTGCTTCTCTTGTGTTACACAAAAAGAGGACTCTACAGGGCGCATAGGAGTTTCCTTGTCGAAAGATTTGATGGGAGTTGCTGGGGATGCTTTAAAGACCAATATCACTACCTTGGGCCCTCTTGTCTTGCCAATGTCTGAACAGCTACTTTTCTTTGCCACATTGATGGGGAAGAAGCTTTTCGACATGAAGATCAAGCCATACATCCCAGATTTCAAATTGGCGTTTGAGCATTTCTGCATCCATGCTGGAGGAAGAGCTGTGCTGGATGAATTGGAGAAAAACCTGCAGCTTTCAGATTGGCATATGGAGCCTTCAAGGATGACACTGTATCGATTTGGTAATACTTCAAGCAGCTCTCTTTGGTATGAACTGGCATACACAGAAGCCAAAGGAAGGGTGAAGAGGGGAGATAGAATGTGGCAGATAGCTTTTGGATCTGGATTCAAATGTAACAGTGCAGTTTGGAAAGCTCTGAGAACCATAAACCCAGCTAAGGAGAAGAATCCGTGGATGGATGAGATCCACCAGTTCCCAGTAGACGTTCCTAAATTTGCAGCCATATAGAACTGCTAGGATCAGTTTTTCATTTCTTTGTAGGAGTGATTAGTGTTGGAAGCAAGCTCCTATTGAAGGAGCTGCTTTTGCTTTGGAGTAGTTTAATGGTTTCCATTTTTAAGCTACAAGTGAGCTAAACATAGGCATGTTTCCTTGGGATTGAGTGGTGTCACTCCTTGTTTATCAAATCTTGATTCGGTAACTCATTTTTTACTCATTCAAAATAAACTGTTATAAGTTGTATCAGCTTCATTAGCTATTTTCATTGTAATGGTGTTAATACTCATATATATTGCAATCCCAACAAAACAAAATCTTGACGTCTACATACATTCTTTGGTTACAAACCACTCAAAAAGAGAGAAGCTAAAAACCAAGAGGGAGGTCCAACTATCCACCAATAATGCATTAGCTAATATACAGGAACTGACATAGTTAATAACACTAATGGATTTGAATGGCGAACGCTTTACTCCTTAGATGACTTGTTGATTAGAGATTTGTGAATGTGAGGGATCACACCACCTCCAGCTATGGTTCCTTTTATGAGGGTGTCAAGTTCTTCGTCGCCACGAATAGCTAGCTGCAAATGCCTGGGTGTTATGCGTTTCACTTTCAGATCCTTGCTTGCATTACCAGCTAGTTCCAACACTTCTGCTGTAAGGTACTCCAAAATAGCTGCAGAGTACACAGCAGCTGTTGCACCAACTCTTCCATGAGCTGTTACCCTCGATTTCAGAAAACGATGGATCCGTCCAACAGGAAACTTCAAGAAGACACAGGATAAAGTTCAAAAGGTGTCTAGCTTAGAAAAAAAAAAGACAGAACTTTGCAAATCACTTGCAGTTATTCACAAAAAGCAAATGGACAATAAGTCCAAACTTCTCTTGCATCACTAGTGACACAAGCTACCTGAATCGACACATTTTTCTACAAGTGAAGTGAGTGTAAATTATTGTCTTCATTGCCATAAAATTCCACTTTTTTCAGACAAGACATTTACCAAAATTCTTGCAGGACCCCATTTGCTAGAGTTTGAGGATAGAAAATCCTTCTGTGAAGATAGGATCTTGAATTATAGCCTTGCCTGGATTTGATTTTTCTTCTAGGGACCCATTAAAGGCACTACGGCATTGTTTGGGATAAATCATGCACAAGAACTTTTGCAAAATCACTTATTCGTTTCAAAAACCCTTCTAAAATGCCTTGGTTTGAAAGATGAAAGAATTAAATTCGAGCAACTATTACTTATCCAGCCATGAGACTTAAGCACATAGAGTTCAACTGAATTCAGTTCTTGCATTTTAGACTTTGCAAAGTCTAAGTTCATGGATTTTACATTCACTGGCATGGCTTCCAGGTACTTCAAAGCTTCAACAAAAGTTATAATCTTTTAATCAGAAAAGGAAAATCTCAACACTTCTTTTCCTAGCTGATGCTTCCAGTGGCTGCTAAAAATGATTCCCAGAACAGCTTTTTACACCAACTCCCTCAGATCATTTATTAGAAACCGAGTAAAAAGAAAGAAAACAGAGTATTGAATATCTAGCCTTACTCCTTAACGTAAATTCCCAGCCAAACTAACCCACATGATTGATTGAATCTAATTGAAAAAAAAAAAAAAAACAGCACCCTGTTTTCACATCTCAATAAATTAAGAATCTTTAACAAGAAAGCTTCAGTTCAATTCATTAAACACATTAAATATCCCAAAAGAGAGCCAAAGCATAACTGCATAAGGACACGGAAAACACACCAGGACAAAGCATCTAATGAAAAAATACGTAAAAACAAGAGAAACCAAAAACGAAAGAAAAGAGGCAAATGAATGAATCAAAGAAATACACGCATATAGAGAAAGAGAAGGCAGAAAAGAGAACCTGAAGACCAGCACGAGAAGAGCGAGAGGTGGGTTTCTTTTTCTTATCTTTATCTTTGGATTGAGCTAGTGTTTTGCCTGTAGTCAATCCTTTGGCTCCTTTCCCTGACATCGTGTCCTCAAATTCAATTCTTTATCAAAAGAAACAGAGAGCTCCAAAGTCCAAACAAAGAACAAGCCATGTCAGGCTATAAACAGGCATTTTCATAGGGAAAAGAATTCCAAGTTCAATAATACCCCTCAACATCTCATAAAACTACACCACTATCATTGCTTCCATACTCTTCTTTAAGGGGTAATAATGTATTTAGGCCTACCTTATCCTCTTCAGATTTGGGCCCATTTCAAGAAACCTATAAATACAAGATAGATATAGAAAATAAATGTCAAAGAAACAGATGCTATCAATTCATTAGCAAGAAAAAAAAAAACCAAGAACGCACAGCCATCAAGAAAATGGCGGAGGAATATTACCGGCGAAAAATACAGAAACTGAAGTATGAGATTGATAAGATCAGAAAATAATTGGAACCCCTTGATGTCATACGACACCAACTCAAGTTCAATGGTGAGAGACCAAGTTAATGAACATTGTTTTATGTATTGTTTATTTTAATATTATGTTAATGTACACTATCGATGTAAAGCAAGAAATGATTTTTCTTCATTTTCTTGGTCCCCTTTTCTTTTCTTTTTAGTGAAAATGTTGAAAAGAGATATAGTCTTGATTCAAAGACCACGTTCCTACGTTGGTGAAGTTGTAAGAGTGCTGAATACTGGTGACAAATACATGGTGTTGGTTCAGGTAAAGTGATTAATAGTGTAATCCTTTTCTTTTTGCTTTTTGAGCAATCTTGATGTGGAGCATTGTTTGAGATGTAATGTAAGAATGCAAATGGAGTTTTTCTTTTCAGATTGGTCGGCACGGGCGCTTTGTTGTGGATGTTGATGAGAAGGTTGATATTGCACAGCTTACTCCATCAACTAGAGTTGCACTTTATGTGGATAGCTACAAAATTCACCGGATATTACCCCCTAGAATTCATCCCATGGTGACACAAATTATAATTGACAAACTTCCTGATTCCAATTATGACATGATTGGTGGCCTTGATGAGCAAATTAAAGGGATTGAGGAGGTAAAAATTCATTGCCTGATTTCCAAGATTTTGATTCTTGTAAATTGGCATAATTAGTTTTGTAGATTCATTACTCGTTTTCAAGATTTTGATCCCAATTTTCATAAATGATTATATATTTAGTAAAAAAATTGAAATGGTAATGATTCATTCTTACTTTCGATTAATATTTCTTTAGGTGATTGAGCTCCCAATTAAACATCCTGAATTGTTTGAGAGTCTTGGAATAGCTCCACCCAAGGTATCTAAATTTCTTGCACTCTCATGATGTATCATCATCAACATACTGTTTGCAACTGATTAAGAAAGAGATTAATGGTTTAATAATATATGTTCATGTTGTCAAATGCTGAATCTGTGTATGTGGTTCTAGTGTGGAATTATGGATTCAGGAAAGGCAATTCTGCTCCTACTATCAAATCCTTAATAACATTGCAACCTTGATTTCTGTGTCACAAACAGGGAGTTATTCTGTATGGGCCACCTGGTACTGGAAAAACACTGGTTGCTGGAGCAGTTGCTCACCATTGTAACTGTACCTTTCTAAAAGTTTCTGGCTCCGTGTTAGTTCAGAAGTATTCAGGTGAAGGCGCTCAAGTGGTTAGAGAAATTTTTATGGTTGCCAGGTTCGTCTACTGACATGATCATCATCTTTTTGTCTTAGCAAACAAAATTTTGATCAAAAGGGAGTGAAAGTTTGATGTTTTCCTGCAGAATATGTGCTCCATCCCTCATCCTTTTGGACGAAGTAGACAGTATTGGATCTGTTAGAAGGAAAACCAGAAGAGGGGGAGGTAGTGAAGTGCAGAGGACAATGTTGGAGCTATTGCATCAACTAGATGGATTTGAATCGTCAAATAAAATCAGAGTGCTTATTCACACTATTCACAATTGAAATTGCTGGTGAGCTGATGCTATTTGTGTAGAAATTTATTTTCATGCATGTTTGATATTAAGGTTGCTAGTACATTTTGCAGGTTATTATGGCTACCAATCATATTGATGTCTTGGATCCAGCTCTTCTTAGGCCTGGACGGATTGACAGGAAGGTTGCATTTCCAAATCCCAACAAAGAGGTACATATATTTATGTATGTGGATGTTCAGCTTGATCTTATTCACTTGATCATATTTATGGAAATAATTTCAGGAATTTGCTCAACTAGTTCTTGGTTTGAGCACCGTCTTTCCTTATGTTTTTTCTGGTCAAATTTTAAAGTGCAGTTTGCTAATGCTTCTTTTTTTTTTTCTTTTTAAGTCACGTCTGCAAATTTTGAAAGTTCATGCAAAGAAAATGAAATTGGTGCGTGGGATTAATCTGGATACGATAGCGGAAGAGATGAATGGTGCCTCAGGCGCAGAGATTAAGGTTTGTTTTCTTTCTTGAGCTGTAGCTGCTATTTTCTGATGGCTACTGCTGTTTTTGTAACTAACAGAACTGATTACTTCTACAAATGCAAACATCATCTGCTCATGAATAATGCTAATGAAAAGCAAAAAACAATAACGGGAATCTTTGTCTTTCTTTCATTTTCTTTTGTGGTAATTTCTGTTTTTAATTGGAGATCATCTTCAGGCAGTATGCACAGAAGCTGGAATATACGCAATAAGGGAAAGGAGGATTCATGTAACAGAGGATGATTTCATGATGGCAGTGTCAAAATTACCGATGAGGAGAGGCAAAAAGGAGCAAAATATTTCATTGCAGAAGATTTATTGTTGAGGTTCTGACTTCTGATTTTTCCCCCCTACTTTTTACTGAGGTTCTGAAGTGTTGTAAATTCTACTACATGCATTGAGTTTCAGTTTTCTTCTGAAGCATGAAGAAATTCCATTACACAATGTGAATACACGTCAGAATATGTACATATCCTGAAGGAAAGTTTCGTCTAAAGTATGAACTTATGACAGTTTATTCAAAATCCACCAACATATTGGAACTATCATAAATTTATCTGTGAGCTTTTTTTCTTCCTTGATAACTATAGCTGACATAAGTTCAAACCTTTGTTCCTGTTCAAAAGTTTGACATTTCTCGAGTAGACGACCAACTAATTATTTTTCTTCTAAACTATTAGTATTTATAATTCATCAAACTCTAACTAAACGTGAATAGAACTATAAAATTAATAAAAATCTCTCAACAATTAATTAAATATAACTATATATATCATTATTCAAATCTAAAATATCATTTTTAAGTAAAAACAATTTTTGTCAACTCATTTGGTCCAACTAATTAATTTTAACCCACAAGTTGTATAGCATATATAAATTCTTTTGAAACCAGACTACTATTGGTACAAGTTGGAGGGCACCATAGCCTTAAAAGCTGATCGCAACCCCACATGGCAAGGTCAAATTAACATTAAAGTGTTGGACCACAGTTATAGGAAATGGATTTGCATTAATTACCATAGTTTATGCCCGCTAATTTTGGATTATTAAAAAGTGATGTAATTAATTACCATAGTTTATGCCCGCTAATTTTGGATTATTATATAATAAAAGGTTATGTAATTAGGGGAAGTAATGATATAACAACGAATTGTGATCAATGATTCATTGATCATGCCACAATTTTGTGCCCTTGGTCATGCCTCCTTTGCAAGGCTGATCACTAGTTACAATAATTATAGTAAAACTACGTTATAATGTGCATACGTATATGAGATTATTCAGTTTATATAATGAATAATGTAAACAATATACCAACAATTTTTGGTAGATTCTAACTTGGTGGAGTTATTTTTATTTAAATGATATTTTAATTTTAAATCATCATATATGCATCATTTTTATGATTTCAAATCAAATTCATCAAAATTCAGTTTGTTTTTTTTTTTTTTTGACAACTAGATCAAGTGTTTAAATCCCAACACCATAAAGGGAGGAGGTAGGGGGATGAGGGTAATTTTAAAAATATTGGTAATTCAGTTGGTTTTAAATATTGGTAATTTAAAAAATATAATAATGTAAATAATATATATCAAATTTCCTTATATTACATATATGCTTGAGAAATTTATATGAATTTGAAAACCAATCTATTCCATTAATTTAGTGCTATAGCTTCATATATTGGAAACAATGCTACTCATGTTGAGGCATTTCCTTAATTACCATTGATGCATCAACAAAAAAAAAAGTAAAAAGATCAGAAAATAAACAATACTAATTTATTTATATGGAATGCTGAAAGGTAGAAACTCAGATCAACATGAACTAGAAAAATAAAATGCTAATTAAATGTGAATAGTTGGAGCCCTTGCAATTACTGACGTAGATCAACAATCCTCAGCTCTCAGCCTTCAAGTGTGTTCAAGAAATTAAGAATGGCCCTAGAGAACCATGCGTTAGTTCAAGCCCTGTAGACGGAGAACCATGCTTCAGTTCAATTTCAAGAAATATATATAGATTAGCAAGATATCATCTGTATGTATGCTTTTCAGCATATTGGATAATTATAGATAATTTGACCAATAATTAATTAGTTTTTAAGGTATATTTTCTTTTACAGTACTTGATTTAATGATTAATCAACTTACTGCTTATATTCAATGTTAACAGAAGCCGCAGAAGGATTAGCAATTTGAGCAAAAGCAGCATCGCAAAGGATAATAGTAGCATCACGTCTGGAAGGCCTAGAAACCATACTTCCTACGTAATCAACAATTTTAATCTTAATTATCTGGTCTAGTTTGCAAGCCCCAGGAACATCACCACTTATGCACCTTACTAAGTACTCTCTCCCACAGCCTGCCCCACTGTCCCATATTCCATCTCCGGCGGCCGCAAATCGATTTGGCGGGAACTCTGAGCCGTCGTTACCATAGCATGCACATGCTGCGTGCATATAAATTACATATAACAAAAAATCATATATATACATAGATTTCAAGAATGAATACGTTCATTAAAAATGTATACATAGCACTTACGTAAATATGGAGGGCTGTAATGGGCAGCAGTGCCAATATCGCCATGTGAGAGATGGAAAAGAGCCGCCATTAATAAGAAGAGGATTAATGGACATGAAGTACTGAGTCGCTGAGCTTTTTTAGACATTTTTCTTGCCTGAAAAAACAGATAAGGGAAAAACTAATAATACATCTACATACAACTAGAAACAAAGCAATAATTAGAAAGAAAAAAAAAAGGTTTTCGGGGTCAATGGATTTATACGAGTCTATATGATTTTTTTTTTTTTCATTTTAAGTGTTCAGATGAGGTGATTAATTCTCAACACCACAAAGGAGAAAGTAGGAGGGACAGGGTTCGAACCCTGCTTTTCATAACAGAATGTTCACATTTTTTACCACTTGAGCTACTCGTAGGATACATGAGTCTATATGATTAGTTGGTATAGGTTTGCAGTAGATTTAATTAGGATAACTATAAATTGACCTTTTCAATACTATATTACTATGTTTATATTTTATATATAATTAATACCAACAATTAATTCATAAACATTACGGTCAAACGTTGCCGACGTTGGATTATCTTTGATCTTCTTTATTAAAGCTTCCAAATGTAAATGTATTAAAAGATGTTCCAAGAATGCCGACTGATGGTTTTCGCTTAACTAAAGATAGCGGTTTTTTTTTTCCTAAGGATATGCTTAGATCCCGGGTAACTGAAAATTTTATTGATAAAACCTTTTTCATTGGAGTCAATATGTTATTATGAATAATTCCAACTTCACGAAAAAAAAAAAAAAAGCATTTACTTATTATAAAGATGGTGTGATTTGATTTTTTTTTATTTACCGCTTTAAATCTTAGGAGAAACAAACACATCAGTCGGGATAGAAAAATTTTGAAATGTAAAATTTATATTTTATTTAATTTATAAAGTTTTTTTTAAGGTATAATATAAAAATAAAAGAGAACTATTTAGGTACAATATAATTTATTTTTATTTAATTTAATAAGAGAGAACTATAATCTCTTGATTTTGATATAAATAAATCTACTATTGGCCTACTCCATATATATAAAAACAACACATTCGAATTTGTAAACTATAAAGTGATAATTTAATCATCACAAGAAAAGCAATCCTCAATTGCTCTAGTTATGTCATTAAATTTAAAACCAAAGTTAGCAGTGTAAAATTAGCATTTCATTACCAATCATAGAGGTATTCTAATCAGTGTTTCCATTTGTGAGAATTCTAAGGTCTTAAATTTAAACATTTACAGCCATCATCTACCAATATTAACAGAAATTTATTACTTTTATGGTGAATGTTAAAGAAATCATTATTTTTATTTTGTAAACCTATATACATATTAGCATCTCATTTGCATAACAAGGAAATTACGCAATATTGATGCAATTTGAGCATGACAATAGTAGCATATATAGCTATGCCTTTATAATAAAACTCATGGAAAATTTTCATCTACATTCGGTATAGACATTTCACATGGTTGGATGTGTGATATAATTATAAATTTCTAACACTTTTGCACTCATTAAATTTAAGAATAGTTAATAACCATTTGATCAAATTGAAAAACAATAAATCTAACGATAATCATAGAATTCGAAATAAATAATTTATCACTAATATATACATACTAAAAAAGATATATATATATATATATATATATATATACAACGAAAAGAAGGAAGAAAAAAAAAAGGAGAGGAAGAGGAATACCTGATAAAATTATTCCAAACTGAAGAATATATGATAGCAGAACTTCTTGTGTTTCCACAAAAAGGATCAAAATACATGAATATGTATATAGGCTAATTTATTTTAATTTAAGGAAAGAATCATTTAAAGAAATCTATAATTATCATTTATTAGCTGTCAAATCAATATCAGATTATAACATTCTAAATAATGGAATTTTTGTTTGGAAGGTTAGGTTTTTTCTTTTTTTAAACTATCGGTGTTCAAAATTTATTAAATTCTAATTAATCTGATTCGTCTCTAAAAAAAAAATTAACTTGGTTCAACCAAAACAGGATCACAAAGGTGGTAAAGGTTTTCCCACAAAGAATTCAAACCCGAGACCTCGCTTAAACAGAAATATCCTCTACCAGTTAATTTCAACAGTTATTTTTAATAATTAATAATATGCTTAAATTAATAATTTTGTTATAGATTATCTGCATAAAGAATATGAAAATGATGCCAATAAGGCAAGTATCTTGCTTGAATTTATCTAGAAGAATGATGTTTTATCTTTTCCTTGCAAGCCAGGCATTGCTTTATCCTTAAGATTAAACATAAACTGATAAAAGCAATGATATTATACACTTTCCATCTTTGGTGACGAAGACGACGAGACAAAGTGTCTCCAATGACTAAGAAACGGTCGCTAATTGTTTTTTTGACAAAATAAAAGTCGTGAATTGATTGTTTTAGCGACTTCAATAAAGAAATTGCCGCCATTGTCTATCCATAATTATTGAATAAAATCGTCCTGTGTACCTGTCTAAAAGCGTCCATATACATGGATTTTTTTGTCGTGTATTCAAATTTTTTGCTATATTTTAGTAAACACATAATAAAATGTATATTATTTAAAATAATTTAGAAACATTTTTTATAGCATATCTAAATAGATTCATTTTTGTGTGTTTTTATAAATTGTGCTTTTTCGTTGTAATATAAATAAAGCCTGAGATATTTTATTTATATTAAAAAAATTTATGATGAATTATAATTTTAAGATTGGATTGTTATATTTTAATTTGGTTTTTCACCATTACAAGTATGAATTTAAATATTTTTAGACTGTTAGAATATTTATACTCCTTTTTTTGACATTATAAATTGAGAGTGAAATTTAAACTCAAATATTCAGAATACCACAGAAATTTTAGCCATTAGACTAAATATTATTGCAGAAATTTTATATTCCTTCTAACGTGTTGATTCTCATCCGCATTTATACATAAGTAGTTATAATAATTATAAATTCGTAATTTATATAATTAAATAATTAAATACTAAAATTTAAAAATAATTTTACAAGCATAAATATATAAATTATAAATATTTTTCTAAAAATATAAAAATTATATATAATGGTTAATGGAACTGTAAAATGGCCTTGCTTTGCCGGCCTACTTGCTTGGTTTTAAGCGGTTGTACTGAAGTAGAGCCCAAACAGAGTTCATAGCTATTTAATATTCATGTATTATTGTTATATTGTCCTCAGACAATTGATAGTTGATACCATCAATCAACTGTCCAGTAATTACATTTGTTTTGTTTGATTGTCTCCTCTACAGGTTCTAGCCTCAGTTTGATTGAATTTTTTTTTTTTTAATTTTTTGCCGTTTGGGTATCAATTATCGACTACATTCGTCATATCCGTGACAAGTTTCTTCTGTCTTTATCTGCAAATTGTGGCAAAGCTTCGAGCTTTGCAATTATTTATGGGCAAACAACACCACAATGAACCTTTTAAATAATGAAGTTTTTGCTCTTGTTCACAGCTCCCAAGTGAGGTTTTTTTGAGTTATACTAGAACTTGGGCATCTGGCTCTTTCTATTTTCTGATGGGTACTGCTTCTACTCAATCTCCATATGGAATCACTGCACATTCCTATGGAAATTTTGGTCACAAGTTGGATACTTCGATCTCTAATTTTCCTAGTAAAGTTGGATTTTCGAGAATTAACTTGTACCAAAGTTCTACTTCCATTACCAATTCTAAGGTATGTGGAAAAAGAAAAAGTTGTTTCCTTTCTTTTTTAAATTGCTATCTTGGTGAAGAAAATCCCCAAATGAGAATAAAGTTTTTGACTTTTAGTGACAAAAATGGCACTGTAATTTTTTAATTATATTCAGTGGCTGTGATTTGTGGACAATGTCAAATTTTGATGAAGCAGACAGGGATTCTTCCAGTTATGTTTGAAGTACTCATTTTTCAAGTAAACTACTCACTGATTAGTTTTATGAGAGATGAGCTATGATTGGTAAAAGAATTTGCACGTGAAACAGGCTATAAATTTCATGTTTAGTTTCAGGATTGAGAATATAGGTTTGAAGTTGACTACCAGCACTAGTACATCTGCTGTTATTGTCTTTTTGCATAAGCCATTGACATGTTTTTTTGGACATTAATATTCCAAATAGATGTTAGATGGTCGTTAAAAATTAGGTTGGAAAAATGTTGTAGCGCTGATAGAGATAATATCAAGATTAAACTTGGATTCCCTCAAATATAGTCTTATGAGCAGGTTTGTTTTGTTTAGTTATTTATTTTTATATTGTCATGTAGGGATTTGTTGGTCGAATTTGTTCAGTACCTGATCTTGATGATATCTTTTGGGAAAAAGTCCCTACACCCATACTTGATGTAGTTGAAAACCCTATCCACTTGAAGAATCTGACCATTCAGGTTAGTTAATGATCCTTGTACTAACTTTCCTTAAGATGTTTTACAGTCCCTAAGATTAAATGATCTGTAATCACTGAAGTTTACTTATGCAGGAATTGAAAGAGTTGGCTGATGAAATACGAGAAGAATTGTCATCTATATTATCAAGGACTCAAAAGTCGTTTAAGGCCAGTTTAGCAGTGGTGGAATTAACAGTTGCACTTCATCATGTCTTTCATGCTCCAGTGGACAAAATACTATGGGATGTTGGGGAGCAGGTACATTCAGCAGCTTTAGCATTCTCTGTGCATGATTGCTTAGTCAGCAAAAAAATAGAACAGAAACACATCATTTTGTACTTTTATCTGTATTCATTTCATGTGATGGTTTTGACTTTTGATAGTATTTCTGTGAGGCAGGCATTATTAAATAGTTCTGCTAAGTAAATTGAAATACCCATAAAACAGTCATTTTTGTTTGAACCTAATTATCCATACAAAAACATGAAGTATATAATGAAGTCAGTTCTCCTTCTGTTATTTGGCAGACATATGCACATAAAATTCTCACAGGAAGGCGGTCCCTTATGCATACACTGAGACAAAAGAATGGTCTTTCTGGCTTTACGTCTCGGTCTGAAAGTGAATATGATCCTTTTGGGGCAGGGCATGGATGCAATAGTGTTTCTGCTGGGCTTGGTAACATTTCTACGTGTTTTCTTCTTGTGCTTATTTCAGTTTTAATTAGGCTATTTATCACTTTCCTGATAAAAATTCCCTGCGCCAGAAGTTTTTGCAACTCAAGTCGAATAACAGTTATTTGTTGCTTAAAGATTTTCATTGCTGATGCAAATGAATTCAATTTCATGAGTACAAATTAAATCGTACAATTCAATGTGCATGCTTCTTTCACATATCAGAGTCAAATTTGAAAAATTTAATACATTTCTCCTCATCAGGGATCGCAGTTGCACGTGATATAAAAGGAAAACGGGAACGTGTTGTGACAGTCATCAGCAATGGGACAACTATGGCTGGTCAGGTCTATGAAGCAATGAGTAATGCAGGCTATTTAAACTCAAATATGATAGTTATTTTAAATGACAGCCGTCACTCTTTGCATCCAAAGATTGAAGAGGGTCCTAAAACTTTGATAAATGCTCTATCTAGTACCCTGAGTAAGCTCCAGTCAAGTAAATCATTCCGGAAGTTTAGAGAAGTTGCAAAGGTACTCTCTATACTTTTCTTTTTACCTACTTGACTAAACCTGTAGAGGCCCATTGGTATTATAGGTCTCCATTATAATTGACAGAACAATCAAATTTCATTCCTTGTGCTTCCTTAATGCGTGTTTTGATACTTTTATATCATTGTGAGAGTCAATTCAGGGTTTTTAATGTACAATTTCTTCAATTTTGCCAAGGGTGTTACCAAGAGGATTGGTAGGGGTATGCATGAGTTAGCAGCCAAAGTTGATGAGTATGCACGTGGTATGATGGGTCCTCTAGGATCAACTCTTTTTGAAGAACTTGGTTTGTATTACATAGGCCCTGTTGATGGACACAACATTGAAGACCTTGTTTGTGTTCTCCAAGAAGTGGCATCTCTAGATACAATGGGCCCTGTTCTGATACATGTAATAACAGAAGAAAATAGGGGAACAGAAAATAAGAAAAAAAGTGATGCATTAGGGAACCTACAGGAAGGTGTGTTCACTTTTAATGCTTCACCTAACTTGTTTTTGTTTCAGAAATCATTAGTGTCTGCAACAATTTATATTGTATTGAAGTGTAGAATTGCTTACCTTTTTATACCTCCCATCATGTTTAGATATCTATGCTGCGGCTTAGGCTTTTTCTGCATTCAGGCTTTATGTGAGTTGAGGAAATTGAAGCTTGGCTTTGTTTTTCCAAGTTTTAAGAATTCAGGACTGAATAATTGCATTTTAATTTGTTAGATATAATTTTAAGTACATATAAAGAAGCATCTGTATCTTTTTGTTTTCCTGTAAAATGCTGATTGTATCAAATTCCTAGGCTACAATTCATGGTGAATGTTTAAGGCTTTAATCTTTCAAACAGCTGATGATAAGTCATCAAATGCTTGAAAAACTGGAAAGTGTCTGACATAGCAGTAATCAGTTCTTGCTTGTATGTTTGGACTATGAGATACCTTTATGCCTTGGATTGCACTAAATTTATGTAGCAGGATTGACTGATTGTTTAACACTATAAATAGTACATCTCGTGACAGACATATCAAACTCCTGGCATTCTTTCTATTTTTTTATCTTGGTTTACAGCTATAAATAGAATAACTATTATATAAATTATGTACATGCACTCAATGATTAGTGTGTTGTTTTGGTGTCAATACAAGAATTCAACGTGCTTTATGCTCATGGATATGCATGATGTGTCAGTTGGTCTAGGGATATTAAATTGCATTTCCAAGGCCTTCGCAGGTGCCGCTATGCTATTATAGAAGCCACTTGATTTTGGCTGTCTGATTCTACAGTAAAGAGATTATAAATAGACTTTTAATGATAATGTTATTGGAAAAGATTTTTTTCACTCGGAAAGGTCTTTTTCCTAATGCATATTGGATTATTACATGCCAAATTATCTCCTTTTACTACAGCAGAGTGCAACTATTTAAATTGCTATATCCCAGCTTTATCATTATTGTTGTTATATTATTTTTATGTACCTCACAAGTTTACCTTGTTTAATCACTTTTGCAGGTTCATGTAACTCTGATTCATTTTTATATAGTGTTCATACTCGAACATATAGCGATTGCTTCATTGAGGCTTTGGTTACGGAGGCAGAGAAAGACAAAGATATTGTAATTGTTCATGCAGGAATGGAAATGGAAACAGCTTTTCAGCTTATTCAGGAAAGATTTCCTGATAGGTTTTTTGATGTGGGAATGGCCGAGCAGCATGCAGTGACTTTTTCTGCTGGTTTATCTTGTGGTGGGTTGAAGCCATTTTGCATAATCCCTTCTACCTTTCTGCAAAGAGCATATGACCAGGTTATCATTCTCTCTTCACTCATTTTCCCCTGTGTAACATGTTTTCAAGTGTGTTAGTGTGTGCAAACATGTGTGCACACAAACAAGTTTTGGTGGGCTGTACTTGAATTATTTAAGGAAATGTTATAGCTTGGCCATGCATTATTGGAGTAATAGCAAATATGCATAATGTAGATCTAACTGCTCAAAATGTTTATATACATGGATTCTGCAGGTGGTCCATGATGTAGATCAGCAGAGGATTCCAGTTCGTTTTGTGATTACAAGTGCAGGACTTGTTGGTTCTGATGGTCCTATGCAATGTGGTGCATTTGATATAACATTTATGTCCTGTTTACCAAACATGATTGTTATGGCCCCATCTGATGAGGATGAGCTTGTGGACATGGTGGCTACTGCAGTTCAAATTGATGACCGTCCTGTCTGCTTCCGTTACCCAAGGGGTGCTATTGTTGGGACCGATCATTTTACGCGTATGGGAATTCCGATTGAGGTGTTCTTTTCAACATCTTTCTTTTTGTTTACTTTCATATTTTTTTTATTTACTTTTTCTTTCTGTTGATATTAATGTTGCTGAAACACTTATTTTTTGCTTAAAAAAGCATATCACTCAGTGCCCTGCATGTTGCCAATTACAACTCTTCAATACTTGAGCTTATTAAGTGTCCTTATTCTTCTTTTTGTTTTCAATTGTGTTCTCATGTACACTGCCCAACACACACTCATGTTGTTGTATCAGTGTCATACCACATAACAAATATTGCATGTGGCAGAAAGGAGAATGCATATCTGAAAAGCCTTATTTGATTTTATTGTTCAATGTATCCTTGCATGTTCTGGATTTTTTCCCCAAAAAAAATTGAAACCTTCTTTTTTTAAGCAGCTGTCTATCTTCCCTTTCTTTGTCTAATGATTTCTTGATGTGTATTATGAAATTCTGAGTTTGAGCATTGTGCTTGTGTCTTCATTTGACTGCTGTTTTCTGTGGAATAGATTGGAAAGGCAAAAGTGCTTATAGAGGGGAAAGATGTTGCTTTGTTTGGGTATGGGGCAATGGTTCAGAATTGCCTCAAAGCTCGACACCTTCTTTCAAAGCTTGGCATTGAGGTAACTGTTGCTGATGCAAGATTCTGCAAGCCACTTGACATGAAGCTTCTCAGACAACTATGCGAAAATCATACATTTCTAGTCACAGTTGAGGAAGGCTCTGTTGGTGGGTTTGGATCACATGTTTCACAATTCCTTTCACTTGATGGACAGCTTGATGGTAAAGTCAAGGTAAGTTTTTTTGCTCTCATTGATAATTTGGTAAATAGTTTATTTTCCTAGATAGATGGAGAGATCTATGTTGTCTGGTGTTTTAAGTAATTTGTGGTCTGCGTTTAACTTTTTCCTTAAAGTCTAACCATTATCTATACTACTAAAGCATGTGATATCTGTGTGGACAAATGGGATAATATTGGATACATACAACCGTCATGAATGTGCATGAAATACGATCAATGAATGATTATGATGCCTATATAGCGAGAATAGCTCGTTTAGGATGAAATTATTGTCTCTTAAGCTCAGCCTTTTGCTGAATATGTTTCTGCAGTGGCGACCTATTGTGTTACCGGACAGCTATATTGAACATGCATTACCAAAGGAACAGCTTAATCTCGCTGGGCTTACTGGACATCACATTGCTGCAACAGTACTAAGACTGCTTGGTCGCACCCGTGAAGCTCTCCTTTTAATGTGTTAGAAATCTAAAAATTTCTCCTGCCATTGTCACAAGAACGTTTAGCTTATTGAAGCTGTCTCAACAAAGAGGAAAATAGATAGGCATAAAATACTGTCGAGTCTGCAGTTCTCTAATTGTTGATTTTTTATTAGCCTGTATAAATCATTCATAGTTTATATGTTATTAACATAATGTCAAGGTTGTAATAATTGTATAGAACTGACAACATTACAATAAAGTATGGTTGATCCTATATACAAATTTGGCCAGGTTCTTGTCTCTCATTTGGCAGTACAACAATTATCATAAAATGTACAAGATGAAGAACTGTCAGCAGCGGCATCCCATGTTAGTTTGCATTATTCTTGTCCTAGAAGTGCAACAAGCAGTAAGGTGGCTGGTCTTTCACGCGGTTTGTCAACAAATTTTTTTGCGATATGTACAGTTTGACATGAATGAATCCGAGATCTCAAGTACAAGGTCGGTAAATTGCACCAAATTCTTCGTTGCAGATGATGAATTCCTGAAAGCTACAGCTGCCTGATAATGACCAACTGCCAGGTGGGTTCAAATGCTGATATGGAAAGCTCCACCCAGCTAGCATTCCATGGCATTTCGCCTGGATGGGTGCAGCTGATTTTGGCGAATGCCAGCCGCATTACCACTTCTGATGGCTGGTGGTGTGGGAGTACTAGGCGTAACCAAAAAACGACAAGAGGTAGGTTGTGTGAATGAGATCCAGGAGAGATTACTTGCACGTGCCTTGCATCAAATTTAACGTAGAAAAGTAGACATAATGTTGTTGGCCTCACGTGAGTTGATGAACTTGTAATTTTTCACGTAGTATTGCTGTAGTTGGTAACACTTCTGCATGCCTGTGCCCTGATTTATGCTCTCTTCGCAGTAATTGGGTTATGCACCAGATCGTCTACAGCACTGGACAGCCTCATAACTCAATAATTATGGTATAAGCTTTGAGTCAAATATCGCCATTCGTCCTAACTGGGTGCATATGTAATGGAATATGCCTTGTGCGCTTGTATATCCACCCGACTCTTCGTACTTGCAAATAACAACAGACATAAAGAAACTTGCAGATTCAAGCCAACTCATGTTCTTTGAGGGAAAAAAAAAAATTAATAATAATAAAAAAATGTATTGGAAAAAAAAAATTATATATTCTCCATTTGTCTCATGCGTTAGTTATAGAATTCTTTGTAATTTGCTTGCATGTGCATGCAGCTTGCTTTAGAAATCCTTTTTTCACACATCAACAAACCTAACATCTTCATGGACACCACCATTTCCAAGTTCTTTCTCCAATTTGTCCTATTAGGTTTGACATATATATATATATATGTAGAGGTAATTTCTTTTTTATTAAGTTTTTTTGTAAAAGCAGAGCCCCGCCTTTTTTTTTTATAGTCTGCTTTGTAGCGGGTCCGCTTTGAAACTCATTTCCCATATATATATTGCTTACAGAATATTTGGATTATTGAAAACTACATAACCTGTCTTCCATTTTCATTTTTAATTAACTGGAGTTCACCATAAATAGAAGAATGAATAATATATGATATGTACTTTGTGTGTTTTGTATTTAAAATAATATAAAATAATAAATATTATAAAAAAATTTAATTATAATATATAAATTTCTTTTTTTTTAAATCACCAATATTTATAATTGATTGGACTTTAACTAATTATGTTCAATCATGATAAAATCAAAAAAATGGTAAGTATTTTGAATAATTAATTTAACACAATTATATATATTGCGACTCAAATTCACTTTATCAATTGATTTCGATAATTGTTGGTTGTAAATCTTTTCATTTTAAGTTGATAATGAAATTTTTTATCTAAACCATTGGTATTCAAATTAATTAAATTTTAATTAATTTAGTTCAATTGGGAAAGAACCATAAGCACCATGGAGAATTTCTTGATAAATAATTGTAAAAACGTGGTAAAAGCACCGTTTAGAATTTGAATAAAGATTAGTGCCGCAACCAGCAACATAAACAATGTGTCTCTAGTTGTAATATTTTATCTTTTTATCCCTCTTTTATTTTTATAATTACAGTAATAACAACAACAACAATAATAATAATAATAAATAAATAAATTACAAGTTATAGAAGTTTAAATTAAAGTACAATGGATTCACTCAATTTATTTTAAATTTTTAGGTTTCGTTATTTTAATTAATTGTTAAAACATTAAAATTAAAAAAAAAAAGAAATTCAAAGAAAATTGAGGGGTGAAATGAAAATTGAAAAAAAAAAGTTTTTGTGTATCGTTATTCTTAGAATTTTAAATAGAAAAAATTACAAAGTTAGCGTCTTAATTTTTGTGATTTTTCTATTTGAGTGTCTGAATTTTTTTTTTTTTTTTGCAATCAAGTGTGAACTTTAGAAAAGCATACCAATATAGTGTCTCCAACAGATTTAATGTCGACTGAATATTCAAATCAAATAGAATCCACTTTTATCTCAATCACTAACCATATCATTCGTCACATGTATTGCATTATTTAAAAGATAAAATTTTCCTTATTTAGTCAACCTCTATATCTGCGTTAAAAATTAATATTGAGATTTTTTTATCAATTTATAATTTTTAATAAAATTAATTTCATTCTTTAAATAATGCAATACATTAGACACATGATATAATAAAATAAAAGTATATCATATATTTTATCAGATTCAAGATCCGGCCAGCATTAAACCTATTAAAAATATTACATTTATATACTTTTTTAAAGGTCAAACATTTAATTATAAAAAAAATTTCACATATTCAAATAAAAAAAAACCTACAAAAATTGAGACATCTAAGACGCGGAAAAAAAAAATAAAGACAGGTCTACCAAATAATTATTCCGTCCAACACACCGAAAGCGCCGAACAATTCAACCCAATCAAATGATACCACGTAAGCAAATTTCCGATTCCATTGGCCCTACTTTTTCACTTGGGTCCCACAAATCCAGCCCTATAAAATTTCTCCCGCTTCGACCCCTTGTAAACTGGCTTGGCTACCCGCATCCCTCTCTGGTGCGTTTAGTTTTGCCGTTTTGGAGAATCACCAATTCACCGCCACCTCACTCCACCGGAATCTCACATCTCCGTCCACAGTCTCGCTCTCCGGCGTTGCCATTTTTTTTTCAAGGCTAGTTTTTCTCTACGCTCACGCATTGCCCGGCTTAGCTAAATACGTATGTTTATGCATTGAGATGCTTTAATGGTGATTAATAAATCTGGTTGTTTTTGTTTGATCCTTGTTATGAATTTGCATTGCTGTGCTAACGAATGTGGAAACGAAGATGTGTTTTACGTGCATGCACCTGGCTGATTAACTAGCCTAACTGTTTGGTTACCGAGAAAAAAATTGATGACGATGCGAAACTGATACGGAGTTTTAACATTTCTTATTTATCTTTAGTTTCTTTTTTCTGTATCATAACTTAATGTATTTATGATCTTCAAAAGTTTGCTGGTTAATGATCAGGAATGGAGAGCATGAGGTATCCATTTAAAGGAGTAATCAAAGATGTGAAAGAAAGAGCTGCATGCTACAAAGAGGATTGGATCAGTGCACTATGTTCAGGCATTAGGTAAAATTAATTGACAATTTTTTTTCTTTTTTGATATTTGATTCATTGTGTATGAACTCTTTTTGTTTTATGCATATGAATGTGTCAGGATATTGGCTCCAACTACTTATATTTTCTTTGCTTCTGCTCTTCCTGTTACTGCCTTTGGAGAGCAATTGAACAGAGAAACAGGTATCTAGTTTAGTCTTGTAGAAACTGGATTAATTGATTGAAGTGCTACTGGGGCAAATTAAGTTGCTCTGTTGTGACTGTACAGTGCTCTATAGTCACTTGCTATAGCTTTGTGTCTTAATTAGTCTGAAGGTTGCTATATTTTGTCTATTGCTAGATGGAAGTTTGAGTACAGTGGAAACCTTAGCTTCTACTGCTATTTGTGGTATAATTCATTCAATTTTCGGTGGCCAGCCGTTGTTGATATTAGGAGTTGCTGAACCTACTGTTATAATGTACACTTATTTGTACAATTTCAGCAAAGAAAGACCAGAGTTAGGCCAGAAATTTTACTTAGCATGGGCTGGTTGGTAAGGGAATAACAATCTTTTTTTTTCCTACTGATCGAAAGTTTTTCTTTTCTTTTGATTTTTTTCCCTCTTGGTATTTTGCATCTTGTACAGGGTTTGTGTTTGGACGTCACTGCTGCTTTTTCTGCTTGCAAGTTTTAATGCTGGTAACATCATCAGTAAATTTACAAGAATTGCAGGAGAACTTTTTGGCATGTTGATTGCAGTTCTTTTCATTCAAGAGGCTGTCAAGGTACTGGTTGTTTTATGTCCCTTCTGACATATTTTCAGTGTTCTTTTTCATTAGTATTAGTGGGCTACCTATATCGAGAGTAGAATATTATGACTCGGCATCTTTATTCTAAAACCCAGGGACTTGTTAGCGAGTTCAAGATCCCTAAACATGAGGATCCCCAATTAGAAAAATACCAATTTCATTGGCTGTATGCAAATGGATTACTTGCGATCATTTTCTCATTTGGTTTACTCATCACTGCCCTTAAAAGCAGAAAGGCAAGGTCATGGCGATATGGCACAGGTAAATTAACTGAAGTTTCTATCTTGATGCCCGTACAAAAAATAAATAAACAAATTTTTACACCAGGATTTCTTCATTCTTTACAGGGTGGCTCCGAAGTTTCATTGCAGACTATGGGGTTCCCCTAATGGTCTTATTGTGGACTGTAATGTCATATAGTGTACCAAGAAAAGTTCCTGCTGGAGTTCCAAGGAGACTACATTCTCCACTCCTTTGGGATTCTACGTCACTTCATCATTGGACTGTCATCAAGGTACGATTAGCTGATGAATTGAATCTTCTCTTCGCAAATTTCTTAACATAGGATTTCCTGTCTCTTTCATGGATTCACTTTTGGGGGGGAGTGGTTGGGCTTTTCCTGTGATGAATGTATGTGGGACGTTTGCTGTACTAATCTTGTATGGGTGATTGATCGGTTGACTTGATGTTATTATCTCAACTAGATGTAAAAATCAAATTTCAGGATATGAGCAAGGTTCCGGTGGTTTACATCTTCGCCGCAATTGTACCAGCCATTATGATAGCAGGTCTGTACTTTTTTGACCACAGTGTAGCTTCACAAATGGCACAGCAAAAGGAGTTCAATCTCAAAAATCCATCAGCTTACCATTACGATGTATTGCTGCTTGGACTCATGGTATTGGACCAATTTGTGGAACATTTTGTTTTTCCCTATGAGTTGATTGTTCGAATTTGTAGCTTTGCCAGATTGTACTCTTACATGTTATTTGTTATTAATGACTTAGACATTAATTTGTGGGCTGCTTGGACTCCCTCCTTCAAATGGTGTTCTGCCCCAATCACCCATGCATACTAAGAGCCTTGCAGTTCTTAAGAGGCAGGTGCGACACAAATGTACATTTTTTTTGCACACATATCAATTTTACACTTTTTTTTCTTTTTCTTTTTATATATTAAATGGTGCAAAAAGATTTGCAGTTGATTCGAAAGAAGATGGTACAAAGTGCCAAGGAATGCATTGAACGGAAAGCAAGCAACACAGAAATTTATGGAACGATGCAGGCTGTGTTTATAGAAATGGACACAGCTCCACCTGTAAGTAAATGCTTATGTCTGCTTGCTGTACATATCTTAGCAAGGAGTACTTAACATGGATTTCCTGCAGACTACTTCAGTAGATAAAGAGTTGAAGGACTTGAAAGAGGCTGTGATGAAATCTGATGATGAAGTGGATGAGAAGAAAAAATTTGATCCTGATAAGCACATCGATGCTTATTTGCCTGTGAGAGTCAATGAGCAAAGGATGAGTAATCTACTACAGTCACTATTTGTTGGACTATCAATATGTGCTCTGCCTCTAATAAAAAAGATACCCACATCAGTTCTATGGGGATACTTTGCCTATATGGCCATTGATAGTCTTCCTGGAAATCAGTTTTGGGAAAGGATGCTACTGCTCTTCATTCCCCCTAACCGACGTTACAAGTAAGTTGTACACCTTGTGCAGAACCTTTGTGTGAGGATAGATGGTACTTAACTAACTACTTTATGAACTCTATGAAATGATGCATCTCTTGAGAGGGTTTTAGTTTTTCTTTCAATAGCGAGAAAACAGTCAACTTTCCATAATTTCCTAACTATATAAAATAGTCAAGTAGTCCTTTAAAAAAAAGGTTCATATATTTTAGACTCCTTAGCCTGAGATGATTTTAACAGAACATTGGTGTGAAAACAGCATGTCAGATACTAAATGATAGTAAGGTTCATCATTGGTGGTGTAATCTTAACTCCTTATCTTCTGTGCTATTGTGTTGTTGCTCAGAGTATTGGAAGGTGTTCATGCTTCATTTGTGGAGTTGGTGCCGATCAAGCAAATTGCTATATTTACGATCTTCCAATTCATATACCTTCTGATTTGTTTTGGCGTGACCTGGATACCCATAGGCGGAGTGCTGTTCCCATTACCATTTTTCATCCTCATCAGCCTAAGGCACTCTATCTTTCCCAAGCTGTTCCATCCTCAGCATCTTCAAGAACTGGATGCTGCTGGGTATGAAGAAATTGCTGGTACCCCAAAACGAAGTCAGAGTCTTATTCTCAGGGTACTTTGCCTCATTCTAAGCCTAAACAATAATGTGCTCATGACATTAATATCTAGAAAAAGGAAAATAAAAACAAACAATGGATAATAAGATGATGAAAATATTTTATTTTCAAAGCCACATTGAGTTTTCTGATGAGTAGATTCTGCAAGAGTAACTTTTTTATACTAACAGGCTTCATGTCTCTTTCTATGTGTATGCTTTTTCTTATATGAACAATTGGTGCAGGAGAGAAAACCGCCTAACATGAGAGATGAACCAAGTGATGAAGATGATTTCTTTGATTCTGAGATACTGGATGAAATGACTACAAATAGAGGCGAATTGAAGCTTAGAACTTTAAGCTTCAAGGAGCTAACTCAGGTATGAGATCAACATACTTCTATTTTCTCATTGTCTGTTTGAAAAGGAAAAAAATGATGATAGAATATGGAATTTTTGTCAGGTTCATCCAAAAGACTCCAATAGTCGACCACAATGAAGAATAGCAATTAGAATATAAAAAGAGCTCATTACAGTAAAGAAGATGATGGTCAGTTATGATTTTATGCACCCAAATGGGTGAAGAACCATAAGAAGACCCTAAAATGGAAGAACAGAAACATGCGCCCATATATATTTCGTGCAGCATAAAACAGCGATTATAGAAGACAATGACGAAAGCAAGAGACCAATGATTTTTTCAGACACAACAGAGAAAAGGCACAACCTGAATATTTTTCTTTCGGTTTTAAAAATTTTTCAAGTTTGTTGAGTAGGTAAGGATCATCAGCTAGTCAACTAAATTACGGCGTCGGGAAAGGATGGGGAAGAGAAATTTAAAAAATTACAGAATGAATGCGAAGGAACAATACTTCTTTTCATATTAACTCGAAAATTTTGTAATCTGGTTACAATACTTCTTGTCAGTGACATTTTCTCCATAGAAGCCGAAGGAACAAAAAAAAAAAAAAAAATCAATCGTTCTTTACCCATTAAAAAATGCAACCAATGCTTCAATCTCCATTTCCCCTGCCACCGATACTACTATATTCACAACTTTTTCCCTTCAACTTTATGTACAGTTTTATTCGTTCCCACCCACAGGCCCTATTCTCCAAACCCCTTCCCCAAATTTCATACAACAGAACCCAATAATGCGAAAGCGAGAAGAATAAGCCAAGAATGACTCATAATCGCTCAGTGGTAAGTGGAAAAATTCAGTATAGAACTCAAGGAGCCAGTATGATTGTGGAGGTGATATTCCAAATTCCCAACTCTGTCACCCATCAGTGCCTGCATTGCTAACGAGAACAAGATGATCACCTTCTCTAACGAGTTCTATATCTTCAATTTCAGCCCCTTCTTTGGTAAGAACTTTGGTCGGAACGAATCCAAATTTTTTGGCACCAAGATCCAGTAGTTCTTTAAGGGACTTCGGCAACAGAACAAGCTTTCCACCAACTGCACCTTTCTCTGGGCAACTAATAGTCACTCTAGCTGGGTAGCTCAAACTCGCAAAACCAGCAGCTCCCGTTGGAGATGTCATCAAATCATTCTCACCTGTAAACGGTTCAGTGATAAGATGAAGTGTAGTGAAATATTGGAATATTAAAATTAGCCTAGTAGATTTTTTATCTTCTTAAAATTTGCCCTTGTACCTCATTCTCTCTAGTCGCAGCTCTTTACTAATCTAGGCATGATATTCATGAGAATTTATGCTGTTTCGAAAATGTAATATATGGCTTTAAAGTCATTCTAATAATTTAGCAATCAACTACAATCTCTATATTCTTTTCTAACTCTATCTCCACTCACATCCTATTCCTTTAATTTATCTAATATGCAGTCCTGAATCTCATGCTGTCATACTGGGACATGCTGTTCACTAGAAATAAAACGAAAATCATAACAGAGAAATAGAAACTAATAATGGGCATGCTTACCAGCATTAGCACCAGATATGAACCCGAACAGCGAATTATTGTAATTGTTAACTCTTCTCCTCTGGTGATTCTCTGTCCTTGTTGTTTCCGGGGCAGGAGGCGTAGCATCAGGGATCAAATACGGTATTGTAGGTTCACTACTATGCTTTACAATAGGCTTCCCAAAATGTGGCACCCCCCGCTGCCTTGGAATTGTGGGAACTTGCTTTTTTTCCCTTTTCTGCGTAGTTCGGACCAAAGCTTGAATTTCTTCATGGCCCTGATGATCTGCCAAATCCCGTGCTGTCCATCCATTGACATCTGGTGTATCAACGTCAGGTCCTTGGTCTAAAAGGAATTTGACTATTTCAACGTTACCATCAGAAATTGCTGCATGGAGTGGCATAGTTCCACTGCTTGTGGGATGTGTTACATCTCCGCCATATTTAATGATCTCCTTAAGCAAATCCATGTTATTTTGCTCAATGGCTGCCAACGCGAATCGACCAACATCACCGGAAGATAAGGTGGCACCATTGTCTACGAGAAGTTTAACCACAGATTCATGCTTCCCAAGTAATGCTTCCCAAAGAGGAACATTGCCTTCTGAATCTGCATGAACAATAGTAAACAATTAATAGATCCTCAGTTTTCCTAGCGCAAAGCCACATTCACGATTTTTTTTTTGACTTTTGCACAATGGCACAACATGCCATCAAAAACTCCACGGAAAATGATAACATTAAAGTTGGTATAATATAAGTTGTATTCCATAATAGGTATCTACAGAAGGATAATGAAAGCAAAAATTAATATAGGAAGCATATATGTCAGTTCGCGGATATCATCCTGAAATATGAGAACAAGAATCACTATGGCGTATGTGAAGAAAACATGGTACAAAGTTAAGTATACAATATTTCTGAGAACACACTGGAATATATTCAAAACTAGCAATACTTGCTCCAGGATCAAATTGAATTGCTGGTATAATTTCACAAATGTCAGAAAAAAACTTGGCAAAGTTTTGTATTCAAGAACTGAGAATATGTGCAATTGGATCAATTGCATAAATAAGGGAAAGAAAAGAACTGAATTTAAAAAAGTAAATGGGCCAACCAAGAAACAAAATGAATGGTGTGATAACATAGATGCTATGCTGGATTCATACATAAGGAAACATAGCAAAAAGTAGCAACAGGAAAAGGAGCAAGTTATAATTTTCACACCGCTTACCAAGGCGCATTTATAAGCTAGAAAATACCTTTCTTATTAGGATCTGCTCCATACTCTAGAAGGAGCAGTACACAATGCTCACTCCCATTTGAAGCTGAAATATGCTGTTATTAAAAATCAAATTAAATTCCAGCTCTGCATATTTAAGCGATTTGTAAAGAAAAAATCGTATAAATTTAACATGTATACCAGTGCAGTTCGCTCATTGTTATCGGACTCATTTGGATCTGAACCCCGTTTAAGCAGCTTATGCAACAATAGGTCATCACCTCTCATAGCTGCAAAGCACAAGGAAAGAGGCAAATCCATTCTTCCACAAGCCAGCATTTGCTCTGTGGCTGTCAAAATTCCATCCATCATTGGATCCTTCACCTCTCTCAAATGCTGCATTAACCAATAAACATACACAATATCTTATCCTTTCATAACAATAAGTTTTCTTCCTCCATTGAACCTACTTATAGTTGATATTATCATAATGACTATTAATTAGGTATTCTGTGATGGTTCAAATGGTTATTGTATTGTTGCAGCAGTGAAATGGGGGGTATCACAACTCTGTTTCAACTAAATGTCATAGGAACCTAAAGCTGTGTTTTCTTGTTCTTAACTATGAAATTAGTTGAATGATTGCAAGCACATAATAATAATAATAATAAAAGTAGTTTTTTAAATGGTAAAAGTAGTTTTGTGAGCAAACTGATATCTAGAGGAAAAGTGACTGCCAGAACTTTTGCTGACCTGAAGAAGATTGTTCATAATTATCGTCCCATCTCCAACATTGGACTGTACAATACTTAAAAATGAAGTTCGGTTCATACGCAGCAGCTGACTTAATCTCTTGGTCCGAGCTGTGAACATTTGTGGCCGGTAACAGAGCAAACCAATCTCACCAATAACATCTCCTGTCTTCGCCTCACCAATAACCTGCATTCTTACATTGGAAGTAGCACATCTGTTATCATTGTAAGAAAGCTTCCAATATTAGCTTTCCAAGCCAATTTGACTGTCGCAGCAGTGAATAAGAGAAAAATATCAAAAGCGTTTAATTTAAGGACTTGCCTGCTCTATTCCATTCACTTTAATAATAAGATCCTGCGAGGAAGACATTCACTTGAGAAAAAAGAAAAAGGATCTTATTTCAAGTACGAACAGAATCAGGCATCACAAGAGGGAGTTCTCCTTCACTGAAACTTTAATTAATAATACAAAGCAATTATGCACTTACCACAGCACCAGTGACCAATATATACATGTCTGTGGGGGCTTCATTCTGCAAAATCACGTCTTCTCGAGGAGGAAAATACTCGGCCTTCATTTCAGCGACCTCAAGAATTTGAAAAGGAGAATTTCAAGATACAGAAGTAAATGAATATCAAAGAAACAAGCAAAATCAATTGGAATCTGACATGAAAATTTTCGTCATTTGGAATGGAGAAATATCATAAAGATGTTCATTCCTAAAGCCATATACAGGACTGCAACCATCTTTTACTGTGCAAGGATTATGTATTCGGATTTAAACATTTTTCCTGAGCATTATAACCTTGGAAAGACCGTTATAAGAAACTTGTCTTCAGCAGAAGAAAACAAACAACTATGATAAAACCACTAGAAAATATGAAAAAGCTGTGGAATTACCAATTGGAAAAGTAGGTCATTTGATACACCTCTAAACAAGTAAACCTTATCTACCAACGAATAAAACAGGTAGCTTGCAATGCTTGATCGAATGGCCTTTGGAAGGGACTCAATTGTCTCTTGCTGATGCAGTCCCTCTGCATCAGTTTTGTATTTCAAACTCAAATGAGCAATCATTTGATCTTGCAAGCGAACAGGAAGCTGGTTTCTCTGTGCAAAACTTGTTGCAGCTTGGATAGTATCTCTCTGAAATATATCATCAAGCAACTAAATGTCAAATGAATATGAACAGGCATATCAACAAGTTTCAAAATACATAATTTACTTCTAAAGTTGAAAAAATTTGAAAAACAATGCATATTATATTTTAGTAACTAAAAAAGCAATTTAAACATTACTGAAGAAACTCAAATTATGAACTAACAACATATGGAAAAAACAGAAAATAATTATTGCACACAATAAGCTTATTAGTTGGGATACAATCAATTTGATTTGTTTCAAATGCACAGTCCGTCATCAAAAGAGCATCGTACTGAAGCAGAATAGTCCATGTACTAAAGAGAATTTTTTGTTTCTTTTCCAGACAAGAAGTAGCTTTCATATATCAATCAAAACTGAGAAAAATTCATTCTAACACGAAACGTTTTCAATATATTCAGAGGCTCATTATCTGATTCAACATAAACAGAAAGTCAGATATGCCGGCAACTAATACTTAAAAGGTCAGCCCCCCTCCTCGATTTAGAGAGCATGGTGCTCTCCCGAATACAATTTTAGCAATGTACAATTACTAAAGCGTGCTGAAATGAAAACAATCTCGTTGTCAAGTTCAGAAGAGTGTGAGCAACACAAGTTACAGGTTACTTTACTTACAAATCGCCTCGTTCGACTAGTTGCATGGACAACCAAGTTGGTCATATTTCCAATCAAATATGAAGTCAGTCCAAGATCAAACGTCATGTAGCACATAACAAATATCATCTCTCTTTCATTTACTGCATGCAGATCACCATAACCAGTGGTTGTAAGTGTGGTTATAGACCAGTAGAGTGATGTCACGTAACGGACCCACAACTTCTCCTTGTGAAAGTCTTCCCAAACTGATCCAATCCATGTTCTTTTTGGATCTTTGTAAGTTACAGCAAGACGATAATAGAAGCAACCAGCAATATTAATTACAAAGAGGGTAACCTACAGGCACAGTAGAATCCTAGTAAGAAGGCAGAAAATTTTTACGAGATCTACAAATTTTCATAAAGAAAATTGTACATATATATATATATATATATATATCTGACAAATATACTCACACATATAAGCTTCAAGCATCGAACCCAAAAATAGCTATAGTTCCTATCTTTCTCCAGTCTGGCATGGTAAAAGAGAACAATGAGACAAAATGAACACAGTACTCTAATAAATAAAATGACCAAACAGGTCATGTTTAGAACAAATCACATGCAAGAGTTGAATTCAATTCAATTCTTAATTTGGAAAGTGATTTTCAACATTTTCGAAATGGAAGTCTGGCAACTACGAATTGAGACAAAATTGAATCTGATACTTGCATTTTTTAGACTGACTCTCCTTCTAGTAGAACAGAAAAATTGTGAATCTTTACCTCGCGAAAAAGCGACTGACTCTCCTGAGACGCCAAAGGCGAAGCATACTAAAATAGCCATAAGATTGAAGTCTCTCGGGCAAAATAAACCTGACAAGTTCAGAAGGAATAGTGGAGATAGCATCTAAGGCCAACCAGGTTTTAGCATACCGTGAAGCAATCTTCTTTCGGTTATCAACAAGAAGATAAGTAGATTTATCAAGGTAGGCGACGAAGAAGGTCAAAACAATATCAATTGCAAAAAACGCATTAACAACATTATCAATTACAGCAAGTGCTCCTGTTGGCCTTTCAAGAAATCCAAATTCAAATGGCGACACCCACGCTGTGTAATATACTAAAAACACTAAGAATGTGTCCCATATTCTGCAACCAAACCAAACATTAACACTAGCATTAATAAATGGCTAAAGGTTAAGCTGATGAGACAATGTCGCCATTAATGCGAAGGAAAGAAACCTGTAACGAGGATCGAAGGGAGAGATAATGAAACGACCGAGTTTGATACGGCGGTGAGAACGAGCAGTGGCGCCAAGAGAAGGAAGAATCTCACCGGTGATACTGAAATGACTTCCATCACGACTTGCAGCTATTAATCCTCCGCCGTCGTCGTTGTCATCATCGTCGTCGTGTCCTTGACGTCCGCAAAGCAATCCTGTTCTTCGCTTCTTCATCATCATATAATATTATTGTTAATTACTGGTTTCAGGTACTTAGGGATTTGCTTCAATGGTGAAAATCTTTCTCTGCCTATATTCTCTCTGCATGAAAAATTCTTTTTGTTTTTGTGGGTCTCTGCTGCTGTTGCGGTCGTTACGTTTATATACGTACCATATTGATTTGTGTGTGCTTTTCCTTCTTCTTCCAGTTTGCTCTTATATATTACTTCCAAAATCTGTCTTGACAATTACTCTTCTGCCCTTTCCTTAAACTAAATTAAAAAAAAATGTATTTCACTGAATTAAATCTGTGACACATAAATTCATATCTTTTATTGATAAAATATAAAATATTTAAAATATACATTATAAATTTGATCGTAGTGACTGTTGAAATCAGCAGGTAGAACTGTTTTAATTTAAGTAATTTTTGAGTCATTATATATATTATCGTGTCAATTTAATTATTGAAATTTTTTTGTTAACTCTTACAGTTCTATCTAAATTAAATAGTATTACATTAGAATTCAGTAAATTTTTAATATCTAAATATTAAACACATATTACTTATTTAATATTTAAATATAATATGGTATAAAATATTAAATATTTAGTAGATATTTTTCTTTAAAAATTATTAAGAAGCACGCGGTACAATTTTGTGATAATTATTTAAGAGAGATGGCAGTAGTTAAACGTAGATAATTATTATATTTATTTATTTTTTCTAATTTAAATTCAAAATCGTATAATTCTAAAATTGAACTTTAAACTTGAGAATCAAAATCATCCAATATATTTATTGTTATTTGTTATTGTTTAAACCAACGTAATTAGGGGTTTGCCTTTCGAATTACAACTTTTTTTCACAATTAATTTCCATTGGCAATTAGGATTTTATTTATATCCCAATCAAAATCGTTTTTTTTTTCCTTAGCAAGTATTACACCCTTGCTTCCTTCTTTAACTTGCTGTTTTCATTTTCTGGCTTTTCTTCCATTTACACAATTGTCTCTAAAAACTGTATAAGAAGGCTGTTTACTATCTAAAAGAGGTTGCAGAATCTGTTAATTTTCTAACAACATATGTTTAACGACTCGGTTATTAATATACATAATTTACCTCTAAACGATCAATTACTTCAATTGTTGAGTCGACGAAACGATTGTGCCAACTCGTCTATGTGAAAATTTATCTTATATCATGATAAAACTTTACAAGTGTATACACTAACTCAAAAAAGAGTTGATTGTTCTTCGAGATGATAATAATAATAATAATAATAAAATAACAATAACAAGAGTAATTTGCACAAAAGTTAAATTTGAACTAGTTATAAATTCATATTTTGTGCAGATTGTAAATAATATATATTTTTAAAAATAAATAATTTAATAAATTAAAATTATAAATTAATTAAATATAAAAATGAAAACTTAACAAATTATTGTAATTATTTATTTTATTATTTTCTATTAAGAGCTAGTATATAATAATAATAATAATAATAGATTAAATAAAATAAAAGAAAACAATAAAAAAATGTACTTTTTAATTAGAATAAAATATAGAATTTTTTATGAAAAAAAATAATGAATTAAATATAAGGCATGATACATTCATGGCCCCTTATTCTTGTCACTTTTATCAGTTTGACCTTAATTTATAATTTTGTCAGTTTAACATCTATATTCACCTAAAATATAATTTTAAAACACCTGTTAGCATACGTGGTATGGAATAGTAAATTAGCATGTGTCACATCTTAATTATTTGACTGGCTAAAAACTGCAAGTTAGAGGTGTCAAGTGATGGTAAATACATTATATCTTCATCATGTTAGTGCATTTTAAACAAGTTTAAGTGTTAAAATGACAAAACTGTAAGTTAATGTGTCAAACTGATAAATTATGCCAGGTATAAGGAGTCGTAAATATATTATGCCTGAATGTAATAGAATTATAATGTTTTAAACATTTGCAATCTAAAATAAGCTTTTTTTATATTTTTATAGAAAAATATTGTAAATTTTAATAAGACAATATATAAATATTGAGCGGATAAATACTGAATTATAAAAAAACCACTTATCAAAATTTGAATTTAATAATTTTAGAATTATATATTCAAAATATTTTACATTTAATCAAATGTGATACATGAAGATAACAAAATATTATAAAATAAACAAAACAA
Organism: Mallotus repandus; assembly: GCA_949671775.1. Lineage (NCBI taxonomy): Eukaryota > Viridiplantae > Streptophyta > Magnoliopsida > Malpighiales > Euphorbiaceae > Mallotus > Mallotus repandus. The sequence goes on from CATIWM010724403.1 coordinate 36,621, forward strand.
ATGATAGACATACTCTTCATTGTTTTGAGAATCCCCTTTATGAATTAACCAAAAAAAAAAAGAATCCTTTTATGAGAATGAAATTGAGGGTCCTCCATAAAAGATCTATAGGATCTTATATGCCAAGACTCAATCTTTGACAAAGAAAACTTCAAAAACAAAATTCGGGTAAGACTACATTGCTTCACCAAGAAAAAGAAAATAAAAGCTACAGCTAGATTTCAGCACTTTCTAAAAGAGATGTATGATGATAGCTTCAGATTTAAAAGAAGAAAGGAAGCGACAATAGCTATTCATGTTTATATATGCTGCTTTCATATTCAACATCATCTCGAATCCTCTCTTTTGAGTGAATGATTATTATCAGATTTCTTCATTTCTTTTGTCGACTTGTTTTACCACTCATATATATTCCACTATATTTTTAATATATATATATATATATATTAAATCCTGAATTCCAAAATCATTTAATCTAAATTTTGACACATATTCCTCCTCATAATTCAGTATTCATCTTTAAATACTTATGTGTTGAATTCTAAAAATTTATATTTTATTCTATTTAAAACACTATAATTCTATTCCATCTAAAATATCTCTCTCCTATCAACCAAAAATTATATTTTCAATTTCACTTAAAACACCTCTCATTTATTCAACCATAAAATACATTTTTCTCTTCTATTTATTTAACGTACTCTCATCTATTCAACCATAAATATATTTTTTTTTCTATTTAACGTAAATTGTAGTCTACTATTTGATTCAATATCTTTGAATTGAGTCTTTTTCTATTTTTCTATTATTCATATTCAAAAATAAGGTATGTTCTTCTCCACTAAAATAATTTTATTTGTTTTTTATTTTATTGTGAGTATATATTCTATTAATTTTGAAATAATTTTATTGTTTTTATTTTTGTTATAATGTGTTACAGTACTTGAAAGTTGTAGGACGAAGGGTATTGGCTCTTTCTGTTGGTTAGTATACAAAATCTTATCGAATTGTATAGCTAATCAATGGTAATTAGTGTGCATCCAATAGCTTTGTTAGTTTGTATTAATGTTATAATTATATTTGATTTTCTTAATATTTTATTTTTTTTTAAGTCTCAAATTCAAATTTTTTTTTATTTTTTCTGTTTTTTAAACCCTAACTCTCTAATGATGTAGTATCACATGCTCAAACAATCCGTCATCCTCAATATAGTTATGAAAATGATTGCTTTCAATAGTTATTTTAAATTTATCTTCAAGTGTATTGATTTTTATATGATATTTTATTATAGTTTATGATTAACTAATTGTTTGGTTAAATTTGATCATTTAATTTAAGAATAATTTTGTTTTATTTATTTTAGTTTTCATCTTATTATTGATTTCATTCTATATATATGAATTTTAAAATATATATTATTCACAGTCCGTACAACGCACGGATTGACGACTAGTATTTATTAAATTTTGAGTTTTAAAGTTATTAAGTCAAAAATTTGACAAGTGTTTAAATATTTGAGTATTCACTTTAAAAACTATTGTATATCTCAATACTACTCAAATTCTAAAGATATTTATATACTACATATTTTTCTACCTTAAATCACCCAAATATTTTTTTCACATCATTAGAAATTTTATCTTTTTTAAAAAATTTTAAAATATAATAACATAATAATTATTTAGTATTATTTTAACTAAAACACCACTATATATACTCTAATACTAATATAATAATTTTAAAAACTACTCTTATTATAACTAAAAAATTATGGTAACAAAAATTAAATCTATAACTAATCTTATATTTTAATATTTACTTTTAAAACTTTATGTGTAATATCAACAAACTTCAGAGTAAACCTCTATACTATTTATTATACCTATTAATAAAAATTTATTATACTATTTATTTATGCTAAAAATTTGTATTAGACTATTTTCAATCTATATAAACCCTCTATATAAATTTTATTATATATATTTATCCTATAATTTAAATTTTTCACTAATAAATATATTAAAATATAAATAAATATTTTATTAATAAGTAGTCCACGCAACGCACGGATATACAACTAGTTACTATTTATTTCTAAATCAGAATTTCATTAATTAGAAAAAAAAAGAGTGAAAAAGTTAATCAAAGAATATGTAAGTAATATTTAAAATTATTAAAATTTATTAACAAATAATAGTTGATTTTTATGAAGATGAACTAATTAATTATGCAATTTTTTTTTACAAATCATCAATATTTATAGTTTATTAAATTTTGATTAATACGGCATAATTTCTCTAACAGAAAGAGGGGAGAGAAAACGACAGATTGAATGGTAAAATTATTAATTTTATAGACCGCAGATTTCAGTCCGTATCCAAGTTTATATATTAGAATAGATATCGGAAAATTTTGAATAAACCAGATGCTATTGCTTGGTGAATAAACTCTGAGATGCCGTTGCATTGGTGGTGCAGTTTCTTGATTATCTTCACCGTAAGTAGTGCAGCAAATTAATTAAGTTTCTTCTGCTGTGGGGTTGTGGGTGCACGTTCTGCAGACAAAAGAGCGGCAGGCACAAGCATTCATGGAATAATGCATGAGGGATCCTCTCGTAATAGTTGTTTTTTGACAAAATGGAAATGATCATCACTTTCAACTATATATGCTATTTTTGCATGTGAGGTTTGTAAAGTGGAGTGATTGATTGTAGTTAATTGTCCAAGATTCTTTACATGTGCCGTGGCGAAACATTGAATCTTGCTCTTGTTAGCTATTTGCGCAGTTAGGTCTCCCTAATTTCATGCTGGACCCGCAAATGAGTCGCTCGTTTCATGATTACCCTAAACGCAGCTACTGTATATTGTAACCACACGTAACTAATGTCAACAATCATAATGATCGGTGAGGCTACTCTCATTTAAACTACGTTTCTAATTTAAATATATATAATTATATTGAATTAATAGTTGAAAGGTATTTATTCATTTATAATTTTATTCAGATCAAACTTAACAACTCAAAATTGAGTGCACTATAAATACTGGTAGACTAAACAATATATATATATATATAGAGAGAGAGTTCTACCGTAACTTTATTTTTTAACTATCTTTATTTTATTTTGTCTTATCACTATTAGATTAGAGTGTATTTTATTATCCAATGGTGCTTATGTTATATATATTAAAAACATTTTACAATCTTACATTTAGGCATATTACATCTGTAGCCACCTGTACTTGTATGAATTTATCACTTTGTCCCCTGTATTTTCATTTTTGTCAAGTTAACACCTCAATTTGTCTATAACCTATTATATAAACATTTATTGCACTGTTAGCAATACAAGTGAAATGACACATCAGCATACACACAATATTAAAGTGATAAATTCATGTAAATATTAGGGGCAAAGTGGTAAATTCGTGCAACTATTGAACAAATTAAGGTGTTAATTTGGTAAAATTAAAAGTACAAGGAACAAAATGAAAAATTAATGTAAGCCCTTACATGTATTTGCAAAAGTAATATTTCAAGGGGACTTGGACTAAACAAATTTATTCATGATTTAATATTCTGT